>CAIGRT010002657.1:0-38238 GCA_903798405.1 Fraxinus platypoda
AGCATTTGGGCTCCCAAATCAGGCCTAATATATTTAGATCCATCATGACTAAATTTTTTTAAATTTGGCAGCAGCCCCTTCAAATTCATATGACCCACTAACTCCTTCTTTAGGCCCAACCCTAGTATGCCCACCAGAATTGGATAAGAGGGTCGAACCATCCAAGACTTCATCAGGCCCATTCATCTCCTTCTTCAGCATGACGAGCCGGCGACTTTCTTCTCTCCTCACTTCAGCGAAAACATCACGGGTGGACGGCACGGGCTGGCGACTGAGAATCCGGCCTCGCACGTCGTCGAGCTCTCTGTTCAACCCAGCCAGAAATTCATACACTCGTTCATTCTCTACCCGTTTCTTGTATCGGACACTGTCGCTAGGGCAATCCCATTGTTCTGCGATGCTAAGATCCAATTCCTGCCATAAAGTAGTCATCTCCATATAATAATCAGTGACATCCCTTTCTCCTTGCCTTGCCTTCCATAATTTTGTCTTAATTTCAAAAATTTGAGAGGCATCTTCTGCGTCGGAGTACATGTCTCGAACGGTGTCCCGGATGTCCTTCGCAGTTGCCATGAAGAGATAAATTTTTCCAATTGATGGCTTCATTGAATTGACAAGCCACGACATTACCATGGAATTTTCAGATTTCCATTTTTGTTGAAGTATCGAATCCGTGGGCTGCTTGGTGTCTCCGGTAAGATACCCAATCTTTCCTTTTCCGTCGACTACTAACTTGATTGATTGAGCCCATTCCCTGTAATTTCTACCATTGAGCTTCTCCACCGTGAGTTGAAAGGAGGAATTATCGATTCCAATTGAACTCATGGTGGGGATAGTTTCAGTCTCGTTGGTTCTGATTTCAGAGGAGGCTGTGTGTTCTGCCATAGCCGGGTTTGATCTCACCCGTGCTCTGATACCATGAAGAAATAATAGAAGGAATTATTTTATTAACTTAATTTAACCTTACAAATCTATGCCACTATATATAGTACAATACAATGAAGGGAAAAGGAAAATAATATGCTAATCTAGGAAAGTAAAGATATTTCCCTAATTTTCCAATTATACTAATATTACAAATCTTCCCATAATTGATTCGGGATTTCTACATGTTGTGTTTTCATATTCTTATGCTTGAGTATGTAAGCATACACAGACAGTCTATTAACGAAATGATTGAGTGACACTTGATCTCGAAGCTTTGGAGATAGAATGTGTCCTTTTTTTCATAATCAGTTGGATGTGTTTATGCTCATGCTCTTTGATTTTACCATTCACGAAATATGTAGAGTTCAGGGATAAACCATTCATATTTGCTTTCTGGTTTCAGTTCTTGTTTCCATCCAGAGGCGGCACTACGAGCAAATAAAAACTGTGGTTCCTGTTATTCTCAATGTTTTGGAAACCACTTCTTCTGAATTATATGATGAAGATAAAGATTTTGAGGAATTGTTCTGCAAAGCAATTGACATTGCCAACTCTATTCAAGAAGTTCGTGTGAAGTTGGTATGTGTCACCACTGATGCTAATTCAGTAGTTTCATCTGTGGTTCTGCTAGGTTTTCATGAACTTTTTTCACTCATTTGGCAGGAAGGCAAGGACAGGAATAAGCTCCGTGCTTTATTAGGCCTATATGTCTTGCAGACTATGGTGGACATTTCTTGCCGAAGTGAAATTCTATTTTCAGCTGTTTTGAGTTGTGTTTAGTGAAGTGATATCATCTTTATAAATTAAACTATCCTTGATGTGCAGGCTTTTGTTTCAATTGGCTTGACAAGTAAATTTTCAAGCTGTCCCCAGTTAGTGCTACAGTTATGTCACTTCCTTCGACATTGTGAATTATCGTACATAGGTTTGATTACGGGGTCTGAGGTTGATGTGCTCACAGAACTGGTTCTTGGAGGTTAATTTATACTATTTGCATATAATTTTGACTCATATTCTGTTATTGCTTTTGCATAGATGACTAGTTGATAGTAGATATACACCTTTATACAGACATCTTGATGTACCTAATAAACTACAGATGAAGGTGATGACTATATGAATTGCTTTTCTCAAGTCAAACTAGGAGCATCACTTGCAGGTTGGTACTTGATAATCTTTATGTATACACACTGGAGTTCTTCTTCTTTGCTGATGTTTTTGGTTCTCTATATACTCACCTAATCACTTCTATTATTACTCTATTGAATCATAATCAGTAACTTGGGCTTACAAGTCTAATGAGGTTGCTTTAGCTGCCAACGCTGACTTGGCTGCTGTCAAAAGTGAACTCCAAGGTAACTGGTCTAGAAGATGGGAATCAATAGGCATGTTGAAGCATATATTCTCATGCGTGAATTTGCCATGGGAATTGAAGAAACATGCAATCAATTTCCTTATTTGCATCATGGATGGAATTTTATCACACTCTTATGATGATCATGTGGACTACTCAGCCTATATGCTGACTCTCTATACTGGTTTGCAGGTAGTCTGTTGCCCACTCTTGAGTTTCTTCCTTGACAATTTAGTCATATTATCTAATTGTTCAACTCATTCTTCACTCTCAGGCAATTGAAATAGTCATCATGTATGCATCAGATGCTGCATCAAGAAAGGATGCTTTTGGCGTATTCAAAAAGGTAAAGATGTCAGATCTTGTTGCATGTTCCATGACAATGTAGGAAGATATATTACAAATTCAAACCATAATCTTTTTGTCATGTCTATCTTTTAGTCATATTTAGCAGGAATTATTGAGTTAAATCAACCGTTAACTTATGAAAAAGGGAAAATGCACAATGATTTCTTAGGCCGCCTTTTAGAATCGTAAGTGACTACTGTATTGGGGCATAGTGCAGGGAGGCAAATTGGAGGAAGAAGGGCTATCACTCAACCAAGTATGTTTGGTGCTAATATTCTGAACCAAAAAGTTGCTTTAAAGCAAGATCTGTGGAAGTCGCAGCAAGAGATTGTGAACATTATAATGGTTGTGTTGATGTAAAATTGGGAAAAATAAAGAATAGAAAATATGCACGTCAAATGGGTCACTCGAACTAGCAAAATAGGTGGGATGTATCAATCATTTAATTTCAGTTCCCAAAACATAGTACCGATTTGAAGAAAAGGTATTTTCGTTTCCATTTTTTCCTTAAGTGGTCGGTATGAATGACATTGCATTTACCACTGGAAACTTAGGCTAATTTTTTATTATAAATCAGTGTAAAGATGAAAGTGAGTTGTCATCTGACTGCCTTTTGGTCTCTTCTACCCCTTTGCTAAAAGTTATTAAATCCATCATTATGTGATTCTAACGTGGTTTCATATTGATTTGTTTACCATTAAGTTTTGTACTTGCTTAGAGACCTTGAAGGTCCATTTAGTTTGTACTGTATCTGGTGAATTCACCTAATTTTGCTTTAATGGATTAATAGATCTTCTTTAATGTATTCACAAATTCCATTTAAAACTGTTGATGGATCCTCACTTCACATGTTATTAGTGAAACTTCTTGTCATTACAAAGCATTTTTGAAAATACTTCTTTGAACATCCTTTCATTCAATCCCTTACTTCACAAAATGCAGGTACTTGCAGACATCCCAACTTCTCTAAGATTTGATGTCTTAAGGGCCTTGATAAAGAATAGTAACTCTTCTTCCATGGTAGGCCTTCCATACAGATTCCAAAGTAATAATCATTTATTTAAGCCTGTGAGAGTGGAAATTTTTGAAGTAGTTGATACTAATACAGTCTTTTATAGATCGCTCTACTTCTAGATTACGTTAGAGGGGAAATGCATTTGGCAAAGACTAAAAAAGTTCCATTAGGGAATGCCTTGGAACTGGAAGTCCACGAAAGTACATCATTTTGGAGTCCAAGCGTTCTTGAGTTGGTGGAGTTTGTTCTAAGGCCTCCAGAGGGTGGACCTCCACTCCTCCCTGAGTACAGTGATGCAGTAAATATCTCTCTTTCTCTCCCCCCGCTGATCATTTCATAAAACATATATGCTTGACCTTTCTCGATGCTTTTTTTTTGGGTGACTCACCAACCGACCCAGCAGTGATCGATGACAGAATGGTACAAAGTGTGTCTGAATTTTTTTCCATTTAACTGTGTTGTATTTTATCTAAGGATACAAGTATTTGTGTACATTCTCTTACTTATCATTTTTAACCCGGGGTTATAGCTGAATCTAATTTTTAAATTATATTTGGCAAAAAGGAATGGTTCTTTTTCTTGTTCGTTGTTTTGCTTACTCATGAAAATCACTACTGTGCAATAAGTAGTTATGTTTCATAAATTGCTAAAGCATATTGGTCATTTTCTTAGTGAATTGGGAACTACATATTTATTTTTCAGATTTTATGGTAGTTTTGAAATTGAATATTCTAATAAAGTCTCCTATGTAAAAATCTGAAGACCTGTAAGGTCCTGCAAAATGGTTTTCTTATTATTTCAGATCGCTGTTTGAACAAATTGTGCATCTATAGATATTTGTATTTTGGCTTTATTAGAGAACACACCAAGTATGGCACTTTTAATCTTTTGCCGAAATAGAAATATTTGCATTTGCATGTATTTAGTAGTTATTCATTCTTTTTATTAAATGAAACTAATAGATAGTTTACAGTCATTCAACCACTGTGCCTTAATGCTGAATAAACTTTGTTTCACGCAAGTAATCCACTTATGCTTTTGATATGCTGCAGGTTTTGTCCGCCCTTAATTTCTACAGATTTATATTGATTACAGAGTCAACAGGTGAAGACAGTTCTCTTGATTAACTGTAGTAATCTTGAATTGCTTATTCCTTGCATGTAATGGAGCTTCTATGATATAATTGTATTCGGCTTCTTCTTGTTTTAATTATTCTTTTCATCTTCAGTCGTTACTTAAACTTCCTTTATTCCCTTACAGACATCTAAAACCTTTCGTTACAAGATCTGCATGTCCTTGTGAATGTTTTTTAAGGGGTAGTCATTTAATCAAATTCTCCTTGTTTTGTATCAGTTGTATTGTTCGCTGTTTGCATTGTAGTTCTTCCCTCCTTTTCATTTCATCAAATTTCTCCTTGTTTTGCATCTGTTTTGTTGGCATTTATTTTACCATACATATATATTTTCAAGGACAATAAAAACAAACTAACCCTCATTCTCAATAATTTAGGATCGGCTACATTAATCTTTTTTCACAGTTCATAGGGATTCCCCAACGAGATGTGTACAAGGATTCATGTCATAAGATTCTACACTTGGCTTTATTACTTCTTTCAAATGTATTTTTAGTCAATCCTTTCTGATGGAAATTATAATTGAAACAGGGAATTCTAATCACACTGGCATACTGTCCAAGGACAACATAAGGAAGGCCTACAATGAATGGCTTCTCCCGCTGCGTACATTATTGACAGGAACCATGGCAGAGAACCTGAATAATGACGATCCATTCACATCCGATACAGTATGCTCGTTGAACCCTGTTGAGTTTGTTCTATACCGCTGTATTGAACTCGTAGAAGAGAAGCTTCAACATTTATAACTTTTTTAGCACCATAAGTGTGAGTTTAATGTAATCACCGGATAGCCTGCTGTCGGAGTGTATTCACAAGATGTTACATGGTCTAATTAGGCCATATCAAGATTATTTTTGATGATTGATGCTTACATGTATCAGATTCAATTGAGATTGGAGTTTGTGTTTTTAGTGAGTTTTGAGTTCGCATTCAGAGTATTCTAGTGCCTTCTCATGATATGAACTGCGTTATATGCTGTCCTCCCAAGAGCAAAGAGATTGAGGCACTAAATGCACGGTTTGGCTAATGGTAGAAAATTCTACATATAAGCTTCCATTTGACAAATTTATAAAGAGGAATAGTAGTTGATTTCATGAAATGTGTAGATAATACATGAGTAGTAGTGATATTGTTAAAATTAATGTTTGAATTTAGTTGCCCAACTAAGGCTAAGTAGAAAAACATTTTTTAAAAGATAAGTATACTTTATACTTTTCTCTTTTGTGTAAGTTAAATTTAAAAAGTAAGTGAATTATTTTGAAAGCAAGTGCATATTTGGCAAAACTTAAATTCTAATTGAGGAAATTGTTTGGCTAACCTGAAAAAAATCTACATATAAGCATCTGATTGAGAATTTATAAATGGAAAAATAAGTCTCACAAAATGTATGAATGATTAGTAGTTATACATGTGCAGTTGAAATTAATGTTTGATTTTGACTGAATTTATAATTAATTTATAAATTGGTTGCGACGTAGGCTAAGTGAATTTTTGGTGTAAGTTAAAGTTGAAAAATAAGTGAATTATTTTGAAAGTAAGTGCATATTTGGCAAAGCTTCAATTTTAATTAAGGAAATTGGAAAAAATGTCATTTTTTGACATCTCTTTTGAAATATCAAAAGCCACGGCCATGTTTTTAAAAAAATTGCTTATATACAATACTCATTTTTTATTTGCATTGAGAGCAGAGTCTCGTTTTACCAAAAAATCATTTTTTCAGAACTTATTTTTAATTCCACACACTCCAATAAATATTTTCACACACATTTAAAAAAAAAAAAAAATCCTCATTTTTTAACTATAAATTCTCCAAAATATTGCTTCCGTTTGGGAGGGATTAAAATCCAATTAAAATTGAAAATATGACCGTTATTGGATCTCACTCGTCTCATAAAAATCAACAATAACGATTATATTTTCAATTTTAATCTGATTTTACACCCTCCCAAACAACCTCTTATATCAAAACACATTTCAAAAATCACTAAGCAACATTCTCTCTCCAAAAACCCGCCCTAACGAATGGTGGTGTAATGCCAGCATAGCATTCAACGACGGAGTAGTTTTCCCGTGCGGGTTGAAATCACTCGACAGTCCTTCATATCGAGTTTCAAAACTTTTTTTTTTTATTTGGGTAGAATTTTGATAGACCTGGTACTCTGCCTTCAAATCTGTCAACAGAAATAGCAATGGCAGAAATTTGGGGTTTTTGGAGGAGTGATAATTGGGGTGGACGGTCTTGGGCTTTCATGGTCTTCCTGAGTATAATGGTGCTTCACATCCTGGCCATTTTATTGTTTACCCGAGGTTTCCTTCTCACTCGGACCGAACTTTCCCAATATAGTCAATGCTCTGATGTCTTCGACTCTCCTTGCTTTCCTCCTAAAAATCACAATGTTAACAACTCCAGTAGAGCACCGGGTTGCTGGACGACACCTTCAGTCGATCGTCTTGTTATAATTGTTCTTGATGCTATCAGGTATTGTTCATATTGCTATCTGGATATTTTTATTTATTTATTTTGGGGATTGCAAAGTGATTCTAGCCTGACCAATCACTTAAATCAAATTTCTTTCACTAAACCATCCTTACCACCTTTTACAAACTGTTACTACAGGTTTGATTTCGTTGCTCCGAGTACCTTCTACACAGGCAAGGACTTTGACTTCATTCTTAATCAGTTTGCTTTTGCATTTTAACCATGTCCTTTGATATGCTTTTCCACACATAATTATTGGTTATTGAATGTTCTATATTCGAGTAGCTTTGTCCAACCATCTACCATTTGTTTCCATTTTATTGATTATAATTTCCAGAGAAGAAACCATGGATGGATAAGCTACAAGTAATACACGAACTTGCTAGTCAGCGCCCATCATCTGCTAGAATTTTCAAAGCTATAGCGGATCCACCCACCACCAGTTTACAACGTCTAAAGGTGATCGTGTGTTTTATTTATTTATTTTTTATATGTTAATTGGGGCCATGTGTGTCGTTCTAGAGTTGGTTAACAGAAAGTCACCTTGTTCAATTAGACTACACAAGGTTGCCACGAATGCCCGTGTCTTAGTATAGTTTCTGTACATTTACTGGATGCTGAATGTTTGAGGAATTTTTAACATGGCCTTCTACAATGTGCAAAGCGATTCACTGACGTTTTATTTTTTATTTAAAACTCTTGAGTTTTTATTTAAATATCGTAAATATACTTGCGATAAATGGCCTTCTTTTCAAACTAGTAAAAAACGACACTAATTGAGTCAAATTGACCCCAACCCATTAAAAAACGACTCAACTCAGTCGACGTCAAACCCAAATGGGTCGAAATCAACAACTATTTTTTCTTAATACAGTGAGGGAACATAAATGTGAATATCCATTCAAATTTCTATTGTATAGTTTTTGCAGGTCTCATGAACCTTGAGGGATTGCTTAGTTGGTCAGGCCTTGGGTTTGCTCCCCAATGGTCACCAGTTCGAGTCCCCTCAGGGCTACTAAGGTGAGTATCCGACTGTAAACTTCAGGGCCCCATGGGATTAGTCGAGGTGCGGGTAAGCTGGCCCCGGACATCCACGGTTATCAAAAAAAAAATGTCTTCATAGGCTTTGGACTCATATTACAATAAAATCTTAACTTTATTTTCTATTCTTCTTTTGAAAAGATAATTTCATTTGATAATATTCATCATTTTCTTCATATTTATTAGTAGTACTGGCCATCAACATGCATTGACATTTTTGTTTGTTTTTCTAGGACCTCTCTCCTTAAATTTTTAGTTCCACAGTCAATCACTAGTTCTACTGCTATTGAGGTGGACAAATTTAGTAATATTTGCCTTTTCATTCTGGAGCTAATGAAAATACTCCCCAGTTCTCTCTTGGATTTATGCCTCTCTAAGAATTTTCTAATTTGTTAGGATGATAATTTAGCCCTTGTTTGACAACCATTATTTCAAAACTCTTCAATTCTCATACTCATTGTCAACAACATATTTACGCAATAAAATATTTTGCACATAAACACAAAATTTTTCCCCACTTTTTAAACATACACTCTTCCAAAAAAAAAAAAAAACTATTCAAAACTCCATTTTCTCAAAATTATGGTCATCAAACAGGGGATTACTATGAAAAAATCTGACACCCTACCGGTTTGCGAAGAAAAGAAAGAAATACATATTTTGGTTCATATCTAATTTCTTGTTTGCATCAGTGAGATCTTCCATACCGTCTAGTGCAAACACGGTCTTATGCTAGATAGAAGTCATATTAGATATTGAAGCCATTCATTTTATGTTGAGCTACCGCAATGTTATTGTGAGCCAAAGTTCATTCTTCAACACTTAGAGCCTGTTTGGTCCTGATTTTGAAAATCAATTCTCAATCAATTAGCACTTTCAGAAAAGTCAAAATTAAGAGCCTGTTTGGTGGTGATTTTGAAAATCAATTCTCAATCAATTCTCATTTTCAACCACACATTCTTCAATAAAATAATATTTTCCATCACATCAATACTTTTTTCTTCCTTTTCAACCACACATTTCCCATCATATCACTATTCAAAAATCAATTCTTCCCCCAAAAATCCCTACCAAACACACTCTTAAATTCACTGAAAGGTGTAGGAAAATTTAGTGTATACCATTATTGAATTGATACGAAGAATGTAGATGACTTGTGAATTAAGATTTGTTCAAGTATGTATCGGATTTTGCAATTTTTATTGATGTAATAGAGTTTTATCTATAATACATTAAATATCACATCAAGTAATAATCATTTTTTGGACGATTTTAACCCTACTAAAATCCAATTATTTCAATAATACTTACTTTTCGTTTCTCATCATGTAATAATTACTACAAAATCATTATCATAATTTCGTGTTATTAATTCTCAATTAATTAACATTCACATTAATGTAGACTCTATGAATTTTGACTTAATGAATTTTGATCTACATAAATTTAGAATTATTATAGATGAATTTATTTCTATTGATGTATGTAGAAATTTTAATGGATGTTTAAATTTATGTTTTAACAATTAATTCTTATTTACCAAATGTAGTATGAAAATGTTGTTCATTTATAGTATTTAATTATCACAAAAATTTGAATTGTAGAAGTTAAGTTTTGAGAGTATAATTTCCTTATCTTAAATTTCTATCCTAAATTTTATTTTCTTTAATTCGTTTGAAAATCAGCAAATCCTCTCAACAAATTAGTGTTCAATATTAATTTTACACACTTATAAAGTATTTCAGAATAGCATACAATGCATGTTCAACTCTGACTAGTTATAGTGAAGATAGGTGCAAAAACATCCTTAGAAACAAAGCTTTCTTAAATCCTATCTACATGATCCAGAAAATTCAATATTTTGTACGTGCAGGTATGATTTTGTGTCCAAAAACATCAAGAAAAATAGGGAAACCTCGAGCTTCCAAAATGCCACTCCACAGCCAGAAATTCACGTTTATTTCTCTCCTTTTATTTTTCCCACACAAAGCTATGTGTTTCCATTCCATGAGACAAAATCTACTTCTGTTTTTCCAGCAAGCTTTTTTCACTTACAGAAGTAATTCCTGCACAGTGGCATGTATTACATAATAACAAAGGCCTCGACAATTTGATACCACAAATCATAGGTCACCTCATTGCTACTTGCTAATGGGGAAATGTTTAAACTTGCTTCCTAGTCTCATTGTAAGTCCCTCAGGGATGACGTTAGTAAAAAAATCCAATTTGTAGAGGTAGACTGGTTATACAACCTTTGACATATTGATGAGTAAAAGGCATGGTACATTTTTCTTAAATATATCTCCAGTGCCATATTACATTTTTCAGGGCTTGACAACTGGTGGACTTCCCACGTTTATTGACATAGGAAACAGCTTTGGTGCACCAGCAATTGTTGAAGATAACTTGATACATCAGGTCTGGTTCTGTATTTGATTTTTTGGCTTTGGCACGGCATGCATATACTTCATTTTCATATTTAACAGTTACTTTTGTTTACGAAATTTTTCATGTTTTGTTGTCTTCATATCCTTCTTTTCACATGCATCTATCTCTTGATCTTATATGTAGCTGGTTGCAAATGGAAAACGGGTAGTGATGATGGGGGATGATACATGGGTGCAGTTATTTCCACATCATTTCAATGAATCTTATCCGTTCCCATCCTTTAACGTTAAAGATCTTCATACGGTAGGCATTTATTTTCATCAATGTTTTCTTTTTTGTATTCAAATTTATCACAAACTCATGAAACAACAATGTGTTTTTATCTAATCTTCTATTCAAATCTCTGAACAAGAGCTTTTTTCCAAAGATTTTGTTCCTTTTTAAGATCTTTATGTCATTTCTTTTTCAGGTGGATGATGGGTGCATCAAGAACTTGCTTCCAACATTGTACAAAGAAGATTGGGATGTGCTCATAGCACACTTTCTTGGTGTGGTATGCCTTCTGCTCTGTTCTTTCCTTGATTCTTTATCTTGGTTTCCGACATATTAGAAGCCAATTGATTTTTTTCTAGATATTGGAGAAAAGATGAATGTCTAACCAAGAAATTTGACAACATTTAACCATAAAAGAAAAGAAAATGCAAGCTTTATGAAAGTGAAATACCTTCATGGCTGTAGACTGAAACTAACTGGAAAATCAAATTGCATCCTTCAGTTAAGAGTATAATCTTAACCATTTAGAACAGAATATACAAGAAAACTTTTCCTGATAAGGTGCTAGGGTAGAGTGAATAGTATATGTACAGGTGTAGCAGCGGGGTGGTGCTCAGTTCAATACACAGAATAAATGAAACCAAGTAGCGGCATCTCTTACGTGGCTTGTTTTCTACTAGTTGAAGTGTTGTTGAACATCCATGCACACTGGTGCTAAGGTGAAAATGAGATTGTAGTCTAATAAAATGTCGGTGGCTTGGACGGGATGCAGACATTAATCAGTTTAAATTCAAAGGTATTGTATCACCTGCAACAGAACGTGGTGGAGTCACAAGTTTCATATATTTGGCCAGATATCCCACGGTACCATCCTCGCACCAGTCTTTGCCTCAAAGGAAAACTTTCTAATCACTTCCAGCTTTCCTGTCACGAAGTGCTGATATTGAAGGGGATTGCATCACCTGGAAATCACATGAGAACTTAGATTTTACTATGCTTTATTTTCACCAGACGTGATGTCATACAAAATGACTGTTTGCTGCTAATTTCTGAAAATCGGGTGCATCCTGTGGATCATCGTCTTGAAGTTGCGATCATGTCTAGTTCCTGACACAAATTCTAGAGTCTGTTCCTGTAACATATTCCTAATAGCTAGCCTTTCATCCAGGAAGTTTTCAGTGGCAACGAAGCATGATGGACTCTCAAGTTTCAGATATGTTGGCGAGATATCACAGTATGGTTTCTACCACTGCACTATGACTGAGTTTCAATATTTGGATATTGAAGGGGATTGCAGACCTGATACTTACATGAGAATTCACATTTTACTATTCTACATGTAGAGACCAAACAAGAGGCCATAAAGTGCTTGTCCAGTTTCTAAAATTGGACTATCAATTGTATAATCATCTGGAATTTCCCATGAAGTCTAGTTATTGTCACAAATTTTGAAGCTCCACACAACAAAAATTGATATATTTCTGCTGGTTGGCGAAAGTGTGTTTCTGGAGTCTATAGACGTGAGACTCATTTCCTGATTGGAAATATGTTGGGCAACCACTTTCCCACCACGGACTATTCAAGGGGGAAATCATATTGATATCTTTTTCTTGTGATATTGAGTTGCCACTACTTGTAGAAGATTTGGAGGGTTTCTTCCCGTTCTTGGTTAAATGCTTGTGTATGTGACAAGGCCTAATAAACAATAAGCTTGTGAGGCATAGAAATATTTTCCAGCTCCCTATCGACGGCCCTGCTTGTGTGAATATTTCTATTTTGTAGTTCAACTAAGGATCTTTCTATTAAAATATAATTCCAAGCATTTGTTTATCTAATGTTGTAACTGAAAGTCTTTTAAAATTTACGTTTTTTATGTGCTCCAGGATCATGCTGGGCATATATTTGGCGTTGATTCTTCACCAATGATAGAAAAATTGGAACAGTATAATGGAATTTTGAAGGTAAGCCTTTTGGTCTTCACATATATGATTTTGTGCAGCAACTAAAAAGAAGAAGAAAGAAAGAAAACTACATGTAGCTCATTTTCTGTTATATTAATTGCCTTTTTGTGATACTTTTGCACCACATTCAACACAGTGTGTATGCCACCGTTTAGGATGCCAAATAGCTTTGTTGCCCATATTGAGAAAAAATAGCGGGGCTTTTTTCAGGAGTTGATTGGTAGTTTGAGATTCAACATAGCGTTCATGTCACTATTTATGATGCCAGGTGGCAATAGTACTGTTGCCATTTTTAGAAAAGAAGTATGGTGGTGACTTCAAGAAGTGAGGTGATTGGTAGCTTGGGATTCAATAACATGAAGTAAAAGTGGAGATGGTTTAGGATCGAGAAATCTTAGGAACATGAACTATAGGAAAATGGCTTAAGAGATTTCCCCTGGAACAATCTTACCTAAGGGTAGGGTGGTCAGGAGGAAGTATTTGCTGGGCCATAATGAATGAGATTACAAATGAACTGTGAGAGGTTCTCTTAGAAACCCTTGGAAGTTCACAACCCAAGGATTTTCTTTCATTTATTAACTTCATGAAATGTGATGTGGGTGCAGTGTCTGAGAGGAAGATCGTGTTAATTTAACTTAAGTCCAAGCAATATTGAACAGTAAAAAAACTGGAGCATTATGGCAGCATTTATACATTGCTGCTGTTTCTCTTCATCGTAAAAGTACTGGACAATTCAATTACAAATGCAGGAAAATAAAACTAATATATAAAAAAAACTACCCTAACTTATTAAAAAAAATGAAAAATATACATATATACAGTATACAATATATACGCTAACAGGTCGGACTGAATCTGGTTCCCTCGCTTCTTCATTTCCTAGGTTTAATCTCTTTTTGCTTAAAAATGTCCTAATAACTTTTGTTGGTTCACTTTCTAAAAATGGGTCAATAAATGTAACTTTCAGTTCAGTCATCATTGTCTTCTTTATTTACCGTCTTTGAGTTTATTTATTTGAGACTTCCTCAATTGAGAAAATGTTGTGGGTGCTGGATTCCTGTTTTTCTTGCAAGTCATTCTTCCATGCTCTTGTTTATATGCCAAAATGTTAAATACCCTAATTTTTGACCCATTCAAGTTCCTTAGGAAATCTTGTGCTCCTTATAGAATTAAGGTATTTCTATAGCTGTTCTTTTATAGAAAAACTGGTACTTGATAATTTGTACAAAAGATGTGTTCCTTTCTCTCCCTCCCTTTCTAGTTTGTGATGTATTGAGAAGCTGCGAGTTGGCTATGATGTAGACTTGTGGAAGCTATTTTCGCTGGGTCTTCCCAAGCTGGATAGTGGATTACTCCTTGGAAGTCCCATCCATTTTTGCAAGGGCAATATAGGTTTTGTGGATGTGGGATACATTAAATTTGGCTATCTTCTGAGTAATTTGGTAAATAGAAACAGTAGGAATTTTCAAAGGACAAAACTGAGATTTTTTGAGCCGTGGTACATACCAAGTTTTTTTAGCATTGTCGTGGATTTTTACAGTTATGAAGTCAATAGGTTAGCTTTTCTTGAATAATTCTTAGGTAGAAATTTATTATGTAGTCTTAACTTCATTTTAATTTTCTTAATGTTAGAGGATTCCTTGCCCTCTTAATCACTGTAATTCCACTGCCATAATATAAAATATATATTCGAATGGCGTGCTCCTTAAACTGATGTGCAAGTGTTTACATATTTATATTTTGAGTGATATTGCTTGGTTAAATATCAACTGACAATAACGAACTGGCTCTTGTTTTGTTTCAGAAAGTTGTTGAAGTGCTGGAGAGCCAAAGTGGTCCAGGTGATCTACATGAAAATACAATGCTTCTTGTGATGGGTGATCACGGGCAAACCCTCAATGGTGATCATGGAGGAGGCAGCGCAGAAGAGGTTTAATGTCTTTTAAGTTTGCTCAAAATTTATTATAGCTATCAAAGGATTTTATCTAGAAGCATGTTATTTACATAGGTGGAAACTTCAATTTTTGCATTGAGTTTGAAGAAGCCTCCGACTTCTGCACTGGCAGCATTTGACAAGTCAACTTGCCAATTAGACATGGTATGACCTACTCTTTCTATGGGAACTGGTGTATACTTGTCCAATAATTATGCTTGTGCACGTGTGGTGGGAGTGGGGACTATTCTGTAGGTATGGTGAAAATGTGGGATATGACCAAAAATTTAAAAAGTGAACACCTGCAAACCAGTGAAAAGAATGTAGAATAAAGGTCCTAAACTAATGGCGATGTTGCTTTACCACTGAAGTATTCTACTAATTGTTTGCTTGGTCATGCTTTTAAGTGCTTATAAGTTATGAGTCCTACTAAATGTGTGGATAATAAGTGAGTTGTAAACTGTGGGTCCAACAAAATATGTGGATAAAAAGTATATTTGACTAGTTTAAATATAATCTGAACTTTGCCTGACATGCACCAAACCTCTAAAGCTTCTTCCATCTAACTTTTGATTCCTTTTATCAAACTTTCACAAAAACTAATTATTTTTTTGTCATTGGAAAATTTCCTTTTTTAGTAACAGAAAAGTGAAAGTCAGGACCAATAAATTGAACACAAGCAATTTTATCAGGGTTAACGCTTGCAAGATTAATGACGATAGAAGTTAAAAGGGCGATCTGTTATGTAAGGTGTACTTGTTGAATTTCCTTTATGTTGCTCTTTGCAGCAAGGAAGGAGGATATGCCTTAGCTCCATTCAGCAGGTCTGTTAATTTATTCACTTTAGATGATAGTTTTTTGAATTTAGATTCTCCCTGGAAGTGCACTCACTGTACTCTATCATTGCAGCTTGATTTTACGGTAACAGTGTCTGCACTGCTTGGCCTTCCATTTCCTTTTGGAAGGTGCAGTTCAAGAATCTTGTTAATGTTTGTTTTGGAACTTCCATTTAAATTTTATATTCTTGTATCTGTATGATAGCTACATGAAATCTCGTAAAAACCTTCTTTTATTCGAAAATAGAGAAGGTAAAGGATATGTCCACTGGATGGAACGTTTTTCTTCTCTGTTGACCAACAAGAAACGCCAGAAGTGTACAATTCCTTGTAGAAATCTCTCTAACTAAAACAAATTTGCACAAGTTTTACGATATAATGAAAAAGTGTTCAGCTTCCAAAGGTTCCGTATGTATGTGTAAATCACCCAAAAAATGAAAAAAATTAAATTGCCTTTAGGGTGGTTACTTGAACTTGTGTTCAGATGTTATATATCAGTGTGGATCTAGAGGTCAGGCACAAGCATTGTCAATATATAGGACCCTGGTATCGGGACTAGGGATTTACTTTGAGTTCAGTTATGTCGACACACCATTTATGAAATTGAAAAGCTAAATGAGGATGCTCTGAAGATGTTTAGATCGGGAAAAATTAAGCCTTTGTCTGGCAAACGTTTAAATTATAAACAATTATGGTCAAATCACTCTTTATCCTCACAAGGACTATCTACTAGTCCACTATTCATTTTTATCTATCTATAATTTAAGCCGATTATAAAACATTTCCCAAACGTGCTATAAAATTGTTTAGTTTCCAGGAAGAGTATACCTATCATTAGAAAACAGCATAAGGTATTGGATCTGAAGTTATGTCAAATTCTTCTTTCATAAAATTTCAATTGGCCTTTGTAGCCTGTGGAAGATTTATGCATGTAGAACTTTACAGGCAATGATAGAATCATATGCATATCACTTACATCCCTTGATACATTTTGGCTTATCTGATCTGAGAAAACACAGCCAAGCCATTTCATTAATTTAGATATCTCAGTTAATGGTATTACAGTAATTACCATTTCAGTTAGTGAATCAATAAGTGATTCTATTTTGCATTCTTTGCACAGCATTTTACTTTCTTTGTTGTTATGAAGATTCAACGAACTGCAGACCGATGGCTTGCTGGAATTTGCTGCATCCTACTATTTGGCTGGCTGAAAATTTTTCATAGTTTGAAGAAACTCTAACTAGTTTGACCTATTTTCAGCATTGGGCATGTTAATTCTGAATTATTTGCCTTAGCTGCTGGTACATGGAACCTGGAAAGGTTGGCTACCCATGATCGTCAAAGTCTGTCAGAATTGGATGAGTGGATGCAGAATTATGTCAATGTTCTCTGCATTAATTCTTGGCAGGTAATGTTTAGCCAGTCAACCTATAAATATTACATTGGAATTTCAGTGGTAGAAGTTAGTATTAAGGATTAGCAAAATGAACTATAAAATCGCTACTTGGCTTATACATTTTGTATTTTCCTTGTTTGCTAATTATTGCACTTCTTTTATAGTTCGGAAGGTGATGAATAAACATGCCTTTGTTTCTCCTTAAAAAAAGAATAATGGAACCTAATTTTGGTATTAGTTGTGTTTATACCGGGAAAGTTAGTTTCATACGTTAGTTCCCTCCTATTTTGTCTCTAATATGTTCACCATCACTGCAACTTCAGACATTTTTCAATTGTTGATTAGTTTGAATTTGCATTGGAGCTACAAGGATTGTCCATGTTTAGGAAAAATCCATTGAAACCCAACTTTTAATGCTAATAAGTGGAAAAATATTGAATGCATTCAATGACGATTCTTAATGTTTATTTTGATTGCATTAAAGAATTGATGATATACAATCATGAAACTCAATTTTCCCTTGCCATTGTTGAAATATATAGAGGCAAGAAGTGTCTCAATTTTTGTACTATAAGACTGAATGGGACAATGCATTCTGTTAATAAATATCTTCCTTCTTGTTTGAATCATGAATGTGTTGTTCATACGGAATAAATGGTGACAACGAATATGTTGGTGGTTAATTGTTGTAGAGAGATATCTCTAGTGCATTGACATTTGAAGATGAAGTGGGTTTGTAGAGGTGAAGGAGGTGGAAGAGAAGTGATACGTCATTGATCTTCCTCGGGTGGTGGCGGCGGCGATGACAATTTTTGCTGTTTACAGGGCATTACAAGATGTTATGCCACCGTATTTTTAAGTGGCTTAGGCAGAAATCGTGAGGGGGATGGAAGATTGTGGTGTGCCTAGTGAAATAGATATTTGAAAAGAAGGGGTTGGTTGCATAAAGTTTGGACCTGTCTGAGGCGAGCCTCACTCAAGGCTTTTATTAAATTTCTTGAATCTAAGGCCTTTAGTACCATTTGTCAACGCTTATGTACGAACTACTGTGGCATGTGCCTTGCATATGTAGATTTTTTATTATGTACCTCAACTTGATGGCGGGAATCAAATATTCGCTTAATGTTCTATTGGTGATATATGAAGCATGAAGAGTCCTTCTTGTGTATGTCTACGTGTCTAACACACCTGCCGTTACGGATAAGAAGGTAGATGGAATGAAGGATAATAATCAACAAACGATATTACCATGGCTCTGTCAAGATCCTGCTTTCTAGTCTTTCTTTCAAATATATTTTTTAAAATTTTTAACACTCAACGAACACTTTCAAGACATACATTTGACATCCATCACATTCCTTGTAAATCTAAAAAGTGGAACATGTCTGCATCACATCAAAGGTATTGAAAATCCTCATTTTATAAATTTTGGAAAACAATATTAGGGAGGAAGCATATAGTTACTAAAGCATTAAAGTAGTAAAATCTATGAACTTCATCGCAAATTTTTTATATATGTAGTACGTGCATTTTTCTATTTCTAGAAGTAGTAAAATATAGTTTATGTAACATTGCAATCCACTGGCACTTGGTATAATATTATCCTCTTTAAGCCTAGCTCGAATGGTTTTGTTCTTGGGGTTTTATTCAAAAAGTCTTAAGTGAAGGATCACTCCCAATTGGTACGAGGCCTTTTGGCTAAAAGCCCAAGAACAAAATCGTGCGGTTAGGTCCAAAGTGAACAGTATAATACCCAAGTGGATTTGGAAGTTATAGTCTATCAAAGCTAAAGTGTTAGTTTTCTTGAAAAATAATGGTGAGATATCCATTGTCGTGTGTACGTACTTGTGCCTCTTAGGTAGTGATGACATGAGAAATTTTTAGGCTATTTCTACTTCTAATTGTATATTACATTGCAATTTTTTTACTCATTTGAAAACTTATTATTGATTTCTATTACCTTTTTTGCAAGCTAGACTTCTAATATTGTTAATATATTTTGTTATGGATTTTATAAGATAGTTTATGATTTATAATGAATTTATTTTTAATTTCGTTTGAATTGTTTTATTGGTTTGTCTTGTGGCTTACACTTAGGGTTGTCAATTGATTGGAATTCAATCCAAATCCGATGAAATTAATAGGAGATGGATTTAGAGTCTCAATCCAACAACCTATCAAGATCTGAATTCGAGAATCCGATAATCTATTAATTAAATGGATTAAATATGAATATAGGTCAATTCAATCCGATAACAACTCGATCCGATTTGTTATAAATAATTGACTTGGTTAAATATTTTTTATGGCATGTTATTTACCACTAAAATAAAGAAATTTAGAATAAAAAAGTCATCAAATTCAAAATATAAAAAAATAAAAAAGTCAATCCACATGTACACAGTGTTCTAAAAAAGTAATACTTGGGGAGACGTGGAGGTTTTGGGTTAGGCTAGTCTAGACAAAGCCTATGCATAAAAAAACTTAAAAAAGTATTTTCTTATTTTAATATTATTTTAAATTTTTAATCAATCTAAAATTATTTAATAATACATACAAATTATAGTACCAAATGCAATTTTAAGAGTTTTAACAAAATAAATATATTGATAAACAAGATATAGTATAATAGTGCTAATTGAAATACCTGGAGAGTTTTAAATCTTTATTAATTAGTAAAAAATAGGAAAAACGATTAATTTTATAAAATATAAATAACTATTTATATAATAGTACAATACATTACAGTCAAACAAAATATACAATACACTACATCTGAACCGAAGGTACAATGTACCACAGCCAAACCAAATTGATTTTTATCCCACATCGAACGTTTATAACAAAATGCTAGGAGATGTCCTCTGTAAATAAGTGAGTCAATAAATAGGTATTTTCCTAAATTCTTTAATTTCGGATTGGATATCCGATAATATAGCAAATCGAATATGGATTTAACAATTAAATATTCGTTGGATTATCGGATCGGATCAGGTCCATATGCAATCCATTTATAACCCTACTTACATCTCTTCTAAACACTTTGATACCCAGTTGTGCTTTTTTTATAAATTGCGAGAAGAAAGTGGTTGTTAACTAGCATATGGATAATACCCAGCTACAATTAATTTGACATTAATATACCTCAAGAAAATGTGGAACCATTATATCTAAAAGCATATGGATAATACCCAGCCACAATTAATTTGACATTAATATACCTCAAGAAAATGTGGAACCACTATATCTAAAAGCAAAAGCTATTATAGAGGATAAATATTTATTTATTTAGATTTAGTTTTCACTTTTCACCGTATCCCCTTATGTGCAGATTAATTTTTCATCTAAGGCCCAACATGAGCATAATTTTTGAAGAAGTGGTAGCGAGATTTGAACTCATGACCTCTAATTGCTTTGATACCATATGGAACCGCCCCATCTAAAAGTTTAAGCTCTTAGAGGGGAGTGACATTTATTTATTTAAATTTATTTTTCATTAAAGAAAGTATGTACTCAAAATAATTTTTCATACATCGTTAAAATTTTTACTTATTTCAGCCCCTTTCTTCTAGTTTAGCATATCAACAATTCCAAGTTGATCCTTTTAAAAAGGTTGCTGTGCACATAGATAGATAATCATAGTCCTCATTTCATTTGATTGGTTGTTTCATTAATATAATTCTTAGTTTGACTCTAAGTACTTAAAAGGTTTAGACTGTTTAGTAGAAAAACCTGGAGATTTCATTTTAGTCCAGTTGGTACTATATTTAAATTTTTATACTACAACCTTTATCTTAGACTCGGGTTTGCTTATATAGGTGAAGAAATACATTGATGTCTATTCATCTTTGTCACTAATTGGTTTCTCGGAGAAAGATTTGCTGCATGTATCAGAGCTGTATGCTCAGGCTCAAGAGTTCTGGTCACTCACTTCAAAGAGTTCAGTACTACATGAAAACGAAAGCTCTTCTACCTTGTTACCTGCTATCAAAAGGCAAATTGAAGCATATTCTGCATTTTTGGCAAGTGTTGCCTCGCTGGCCCGGTCGAACTGGACTGAGTTTAATCTGAAGTTGATGGGAATAGGTTTCTGTGTTATGTTGTTTTCTCTTTTTCTGCATGCTTTTAGTATCAAGAGGTTGGATAACCTATGTGGACTTTATTCGCCTTCCTGCGGTGATTCTAGGAATACCTTTGGGATGATTTTTGCTTATATTGCAGTGCTGACTCGTGCCTGCAGTTTTCTTTCAAATAGTTATATTCGTAAGTCATGTGCCCATATAGTATTTTAAGCGTTCAGCTCCTGCATATTTCTCTAGTATTATCTTTTATCTGACTTCTTTCCCGGTTTGATAAATTCTTGAGATGCAGTGGAAGAAGGCAGAGTAGCTAGTTTTCTTTTGGCCACAACTGCAATGCTTCAACTACGTTGTGCAATAATGAAGAAGATGATGTTACTTGAAGTAGGTATCTCAAGTGTTATCGTGGTTATACTTCTGAAATTGAGACTGTCAAAATATATCATTTTTCTTCAAATATATGATCTGTTGATTTGTTCTAACATGTTTTATTTTTGTGGAAATTCTGGAAAAAAGTAGATTATGGTTTATGGCTGTTTCTATGTTGGATCTGCAGGCACTTGCGTTAGTTTTTTTGGTTCCTTTCCTAAGAATTACTATTGAACTTGGGCAATTAAAGCAAGCTGTCAGTTCTTTATTCTTGAAGATGGATCCTTCAAGAACACTAGGAATCAACGGGGACTCTCAGTTCTGGATGTCAATAACTCAGTTTGTGCCGATATTAGCTCTTATGATTGTGGCATATCTACTTTACAAGAGCATTGTTTGCTGCTCTTGTCACGGGACCTTGAAGTATGTTATTGTAGGAAGCTTATCTAATTTCCTGCTGATAGCCATATATTGGGCCTCCAATGATAACCTATTGAACCTCCCTATGGTGCCAAGGGCAATAGTGGTAAATCTTATTCCTCGAATCATCTATGCTGTTGGAGTTATCCAGGTATCATTATTGGCCATAGGTCAACTTTTGGTTAGAGAGAAGATTGTGAACTTGGAAGGAAGTACAATTTTCAAAGTATTGGCCCTGATATCTGCATGGAGTTCGACAATCATAGTTGTATCTGGAAAACAAGGTCCCTTGGCTGTCTTAGCATTGTTAATTGGAGGTGCTTGCTGTCAATTATAACTTTTATCTTTATAATTAAGTTGAGACAACTTTAATGGTTAACTTGCAATTATTATTTGAATTTCCTCTAAATAGGTTGGTGCATAATTAGGTTGATGAGATTGGAACAGGACACTGATAATAATAATTCTGGATCTTCCCTTTTTTATACACTTCCTGTAACACAATGGAACCTTCTCGCTGTGTGTATGTTTTTCAGTACAGGTCACTGGTAAGATGCTTTGCCTCTTCCTATGTTTGAGCATACTGATTCTGATTTCCAGTTATGAAGATCTCATTTTGTTTTTGTTTTTTCCCATCCTTTTACCTTTGAGGGCACGTTGGTTTCACTTATCAAATAACTTCATGCAGGTGTGCTTTTGATGGCCTTAGATATGCTGCTGCATTTGTTGGGTGAGAGCATATATTTTTGTAATGATTTTTGGGTTGTGCTACAAGTATATAACAACTTACATAATGCTTTACCAACAGATGATGTGATGAGATTTAATTGGATCCAAATCTCATCTATCAGATGACTTCTCCATTTACATTTTGACACCTCATTATTATGTAAAATATTATGTAAATAGTTACGTACAATAAGCATTTTCCATGATTTTTTCCCCATTCTGAATTGGAAAGCCTTGTTTAATTGTACATTTGCAAATTCCTTTTTCCCTATTCTTAAAGTGCATATGAACATACTGTATGGATTTCAGGTTTGATGAATTCAACCTTATTCGCCAAGCCATCCTTCTTACAATTGATACATTTGGTTTTTCTCACATTTTTCCTATATTTGGACTTCCATTTCTTGTCGCATGCTGTTGTCCCCCAAGGCAGACCAAGCGATTTTTTTCCATGCGACTATGTCAGGTTAATTTCTTGCTGGAAACTTTCATTTATAACTTCAATGGATTTCGAGCAGTAAATTACAGATACTTTTATATTTCAGGTTTATTTGCTGTATGGCCTTATTACAGCTGTATCAGTCACATTTACTATATTATGCGTCACAATACAAAGGCGGCATTTGATGGTATATACTCATATTTGCTGAGTTTTACATGCATTTGAATGAATCTGTTGACACTAATATTCAAAATTTCCTTGCAGGTATGGGGATTATTTGCTCCAAAATTTGTTTTTGATGTAGTAGGCCTTGTTCTTGCTGATATCATGATCTGTTTATCATCGCTGTATTACATAGTGTGAGTACTTGTGGCGAAAGCCAGATTTNACTACATAGTGTGAGTACTTGTGGCGAAAGCCAGATTTTTGTTTGTCACATGATCTGTAAATTTTAACAAAATTTTCTTCACAAGGGTTTTCTAGAAAGTGAGAAATAAAAGAAATATTGTTATACATTAACATAAATTAAAAAATAATGCTTGGTACATTTTGTTAAAAAATCGTCACACCATTTTGCACAAAGATCAAGTTGGGTAGTATAGTGTTTTGTCACCATTTGAAAATTAGCTTGTGTATTTCGTGAGAAATGAGATTATATTAAAATGAGAAAAATATATAAATTGAAAAATTAACTCAAAAAAAAAAAAAAACCCTACTTTTATCATCTTTCAACTAACATTTTATTATTTAAAAAATAGAAAATTTTGGGGCCAAAAATTCTGGACTTGAGCAAGTTTTCTTGATAAATTTATGTTTTTCAATAACTATTTGGGATATGTCTTCTGTGTTTTTACTATTTGGATATCTATTTTTGATCCACAACTCAAAAATGAGTTGTAGGACTAGATGGAGATTTTGGGATGATTCCTTTCCCTAGTTAAAAGGCACGCTAGTGTTAGAAGGTCAGATTTTCTTGAGTGCAGCAGCATCAGCCAAGGCACTTTGATTTTTTGAACCCTTTGCTAAGGAAGTTCGATTTCCTTTTTCAAGGTTTGAGACACGATCAACATCTAAAAATCCTTGAAAAACATAGACTTATTGGGTTATATATGAGCATATCATGTCTTATTTAATCAGGCCTACTTTATATTTTATTAAGAGATTAGGGACCAATGGTGTAATTTTTACTAGCCACAGGACATTGTGGCATTTGAATTTGGTGGTTTTTTTATGCTTTGAATAATTTTAAAGAAATATGGTGATTGTTTTTCTCAATTGTTCCGTATTCTTTAAATAATTAAGTCAAATTCTCGGTATTCATTCGAATATTTGTCATCCCGTATTGATTCTTTCTTCATTTCTCAGTGACCATATCAAAAGGTTAGAGCCCAATCTCCCTATACCAAAAAAAATAAACAAGTAAAAAAAATAATTCAAAACTTTGCCCCTATTTGATGGATATTAGAATTAGATTTTTAGTAAATTTTAATAAAAAAAATTGATTAGAAGATAACTTACAAAAATACACCTAAAATTAAGGGTCTTTTGAAAAATCACATGAAACGTATTTTGAAAGTAAAAAATACTAATTAAAAGTGACACTTTTTTTATGAAAAAAATGTCACTTTTATTAAAGTTAAATGTCAATTTTTTAATAAAAATGACATATTTTTATTAAAAAATGATAATGATAGAAATTTCAAAAAAGTGTCAGAAAGAAGTAACGCACACTAAAAAAGTAAAGAAATTCAAAAAAAAAGTAACAAACACTAAAAAAAATAACAACACCAACTAAAACATTAGACTAAGTTTAATAAAGTGACCAAAAAAAGTGACAACCACCATCCCTCCTTTTTCTCCGTTTATCGTCAAATATCTTTAAATCGGTTCATCGACAAAACACAGATCAAAACGCCAAACATCTTTTAAGTCAATTTATCGCCATCGTTATCTACCAATTCAGCCAACCCATTAATCATATAAAAACTTTTTTAAAAGTAATAAAATATTGTATAAAGTTAAGTGTTACTTTTATGAAAAAGTTGTATTTGTCACTAAAAAAGTGATAGAAATTTCAAAAAAGTGATACTTTGTAAAAAGATATACAAGCACCAAAACATGACATTTGCATTCAGTTGCAATTCTTTTCTATTAAGAAATCATTTGTTATAGAATTAAACACATAATGACAATGAATCAATTGGACTTGAACTAGATACCTCATTGCACCTATTGTCCGGGCTTACTTTCCATCTCTAAAACACTCTCGTCTTCCAGGTAAAAAGAACGTTCGGTCCGCTTCCGGCGAGCGGCAAGTGCCGCTCGTCCGGCCAACTTTATCAGTATCTTTTCTTCTTGTTATTTTTCTCCTTTTTATTTTTCTTCTCTTTTCCCTGTCCTTCCTTTACAAGCAAAGGTAAGGTTTTTCTCTAGATTTTCTTGAAAACCTAGCTTTTCATCTTTGACTTCATGTCAGTAGAGGTTCTGTTTTGGTGAAGGATTTGCCCGATTTGTTCGACGTTTGGTAGCCGGTTTGACATTGGTTCGAGTTTGGGATAGGTGCTTTATGTTGATACAGAGTTTGTGGCATATGGTTGGGATTGGGGGTTTTCGGTCAGTGGGGTTGTTTTGGAGCTACAAGATGGAGCGTGGCTTCGTGAAAGGGGGTAGATACCGGATGTGATTTCGGCGGGTCTTGTCCAAGCCCAGGAAGTCCGATCAAGTTTTTCTAGCCGGGAATCGTCCGGCCACTTTCATTTCATGGCTGAGCTTATGGCTGATCTGCTCCCCGTGTTGTCTGCGCAGAACAGGAAGGATGTTGGGGGGGCTGTTTTATTGCCGATTTAGAGGTTGTAGCTTTGGTTGATGTTGAGCATGTTTGGCTTTTCCACTCTGTCTGTTATTTTTGTGCCTAGGATGGCTATTGTGGTAGATTATGCTTTTGCATAGGAAGCATTTAAACTCTCCGAAGAGAGAATTGCGTTGGAGGAATTTTCTTCTTGTATCCGTATCTTCCCACTTTGATGATGAATAGAATCCCCAATGTAAACAACAAATAAATTATTCCACGGAAATATAGTAACTTTATATTCATCAAATCCACCCCCAACTATATATATATATATATCAAATCCTAACCAAAGCTTAGGAAAAACACTAGAACAAAGAAGAATAACTAAAATTAAGAGCATGTTTGAGCCCCAAATTATTTTTTTCCCACAAATGAATTTTGGAATAGTGATTTGATGAAGAATGTGCAGTTAAAAAATAAGAAAAAGTTTTGAATTTGCTTGTAATATTATTTTATTGAAGAATATGTGGTCGAAAATAAGAGAGAAAAATATATTTTGAAAATAATGAAGAACAAACAAGGCTAAATAATACAATAATTATCACAGCCATAATCGTCATCTTACAATCAAAATAGAGATTATTCTGTATAGTATTTTTTATTACTCTCATCAGCTTTTGCTTCTGAATCTAACAAAAATATGTATATTTAGCTCGTGTTTGGTACACATTCTTTAAAAATACATTATTTCAAAACTCATTTTCAACCACACATTTTTCAATAAAATAATATTTTTCATCACATCAATAACGTTTCCTTACTTTTTAACCACATATTTCTCATCATTTCACTATTTAAAATACATTCTTTCCTGAATAATATCCATCAAACACACTCTTAGCACGATAATCCCAATGACAAATGAACAATGAAGACACCGGAGATAACCCCTGTCCAGCATCCGACCCCGATGTTGGTGCTAAATCAACATAATCTGCCCTCACAGCAAAGGTGTCTAGACATAAACACGACGAAGATGGTAGCAAATAGCTCTTGAATTACGTTTTGGTTTGAGGTTTGTGTGTGCTCTAAGGATTTGGGATTTTGAGGAGTTTTATAACGTATTAATTACGTTGTTAAATGATTTAATTAATTAGCAAGGTATTAATCAATTTAGTTAATTTTTTATGGTATTGGGCCTAATCTATCATTGATTAAATGCATGATTGAAAAATTATGATTTATGAATCTCATAAAATATGTGATTAAATTTAATTATTATTTTTAATTTAAATTCAAATCTAAATTTAACTCCAACTCTATAAAACATAAAATCCAATAAATATAGAAGCCCAAGCTAACAAGAGTATGAAGTGCTACATTCCAAATCCGGCCCAGCCCAAATACACAAATATAAAGCTCGTACTAATCCCGTTTCAAAATTTTTACACTTTCATAGAAGCAAATCTAGGGCTTCAACTCGATTCTCAATCACTTCAGGTTCAAATTTTAATCTCCCTAAAAATTCTTCTTTTAAATGGATTTTCTAGTAAATTTCTTAGCGATTAGAGGAAGCATTAGCCTTTTAATTAATTGGTTTTTACATTTTTTTTTCGTGTTTCTGATTGATTGCACAAATATTCTACGCTAAAGCTCATAGAAATCGACTTATGGGAAATGAAACATTCAATTAGATACATTTTTTTAGCGATAATCATAATTTTATTATTCAATTACATTATATCCGCTCGATTTCATATTCAATTCAGAATAATCATCCTGTTCTAAAATATTTTTGATGTAAATATAACATTTCCTGATGATATTCATAATTCATGTAATTGAGACTGACCCTCCTTAATTTAGTATTATTTTCTTAATTGGATGTATAATAATAGAAAATTAGTGACCTCCTTTTGAGTCTACTCTTGCAGTGGTAAATTCTTGGTTGTATGCGCGAGGTTTAATAATCTGATTGTATTGAATGAAACTAGTCGTTGTCATATATTCTAATGCATAAGCCATGGAAGGAAGAATAGATCTAGAACTCTAAATTTAGCATATTAAAAAAATACTATTCTCCACCATTTTCGACCTATATATAATTATGTTTATAGTTTATTTAACCAAGAAGGGACCATGAGATTTTGCGCATAGAACTTTAGATGGTTTTGAGGTGAAATTTTGTTAGATAGTATCATCCTAGGATTTGTAAGCGCCAAGTTTGAGAAATGTAGAGCCATAGAATGATCAAATTCTTGCATTTTCGAGCTATGTGTAATAGTCTTTAGCTTGTTGCGTCTGTCATATTTGTAAGAATTGTATTTGGAAATTCTTCCTATAGCTCGTTTGGGCTTGGCTCTAACCGACTGGTTGGTTGTATAATGTCCTTAAAAATAAACAATGTCATCTGATTGACCATGAACGGCTCATTGCTGAACACTGATTCTCAAGATTCAAATGCTTGTTTAATTTGCAGTCTTGAAGACTTAACAGAAGGATTTGAGTTGTTCTTGTTAGATGGCTGGTCCTTTTTCAGGATATTATGGGCTTGCACCCAAGACCAAGAATGTTGTGGTTGCTGGAGGTTTGACAGCATTTGTCTTTGGGGTCTATTTCTACACTATGAGGGCTGTTGGTGGTACTGATGAACTTCAGGTAGCTATTGATAAGTTCGAAGAGCATAAACGTAGGAATGAGACTGAACCGAGTTTGGCACGCAAGGCGTAATAGTTATACTCTCCACATATATATAACTATGTAATAATGATGGGTTGGTGAGCGAACTTTTCCCCGTTTTTGCTAATGAATTTGTTTTGGACATGTATATTTTGTTGTATTTCGTTTGCTATTGTTAAGAGGTGCATTATAGGTTTGCCAAGAGAACAAGCTTAACCTTGAATAGACTTGTAGGGTTTGGTAGGCTTCATCTTTTTAATTTAGTTTGAACTGATAACTTGTTGCTTCGAATGTAACAACAAACAATTGAATTACCAAGAAACTTTCTAAGTTTTAAGCAAAAAAGTTGTTTGATGGCTTTTAATTCATAGCTCTTTTTTCTTCATACTCATTTTCAACTACACATTCATACAATTTGTATGTAACTTTTTAACCACACATTTTTCAAAAATTTACTATTCAAAACATTATTTTTTTCCAAATAATGGCCATCAACATCAACCTCTTTGTGATGCAACACAAGTAACCCAACCGTGACCATAAGAACAAAAATATATGCAAATCAATTTCCCAAAACATTGATGCTAACGCTACAAGAAATCTGTATCCCCCAAATACTCGGAAATATTCCATTTCTTGCAATGCATAAGATCAGCACAAGAATGAGAATTTGCATGTATATGTTTATTTAAAAACCAATTGCAAAATATGATAGAAATCAATAAATTTGTGTAGTTCTACATCCTAAGATGGAGATTTCAAAATCCAATGGATTAAGTTATTACATTGCAATAAAATCAGTTTGAACACAAGGAACAGCAACTGATTACTCTTTTTGAGTAAAATCATACGAATGATAATGTGACTTGAGTAAAGAGGAAGCACTGATGCATGAAGCAGGGCTTTCAAGAGAGACTTCAATTATTTCAGATATCTTTAAACACAACGAACATATCACCATTGATGTAATCGTTATCAACCAAGCTGACCAAGAAATAATTTCTTTGCACCTGCATGACCATCAAAAAACAGGAAAATATAGAGAGAAAAAAAATTAAAGTAGTCCTGAGAATGACAAATATGATAAAATTATAGGATAATATGAGAACTCTGACCTCTTCAAGTAATTTTGTGGATGGATCACCTTCTGGATAGAGCTTCGCCCATCCTCTTGACCATGTTTCAAATGCTTCATCTTTCCATGCCACGAAGCTGGCAGGATCCACAATGGTTGGTTGTATAATCTCCTTTGCTGGAAAGACTCCCCATGTCACTGCATTCACATCGGTTTGGTTGACATTGGAAAACCAGGTTCCGTCTTTATTGACAGCCATGTAGGTAAGGAACGGGAAAGATTTGCATTTCTCAACCAACGCATTCAACTTCTGTGGAGAACAGAAAAATTCCAAGTATGCCTTTTGATAAACGTATCCCCCAGGCCCACCCCATCCTGCAAAATCAAAATTAAATGCAAAGAATAAGCAGGTGTTTTGAAATAACTCATTTATTGGGATCCTTGAATATTATTCATCACAAAAGTGTCCTTTCTTTTGTTGGGCATCATGAGCATAATTGCTTTTATATTTGCAAATGCAAGCGAAGAGAGGGGTGGAGAGAGAACAAGGAATATCGTTCAACAAATTACCGTAAAAAAATAACAAATGGCATTTACAGAGGATTGTTTGACAACCACTTGTTTTGTAGATCACGAGTCACGTGTTATAAACGCGGTATAAGCAAATATAGTGAATGATATAAGAGGATAATAACAGGGATAGCACGGCGATCAGACACATTTTTAGGAAATGTGGAAGTTCCAATTGTAAATTGGATTTGAGGTACATATTAACCAGCATATAAGTTCACAGTCTAGAAAATGTAGTCCAAGTGGAATCATTATACTCCCATCAAGCTATTCTGGCTTTATATAACACATAAAATCCAGAAAATTGCGTTCAATATCTAGAAAGACACAGCAAAAGTCAACAATAATATATTGTTAGGAGAGTATATCTTACGATTGATTTATATGTAGAAAACAAAAGAACAGAACAACCTCTAAGGTCATATGTCCATATTGAGAAGATTTGGAGAAAAAGAGGCAACCTAATTCATGTCTAACCTAGGTACTTGACGAAGTAGACCATTCTCCTTATCAATCAAGTACGCCACCATCTAAGCCAAATTGATATGGAGAGAAACGAAAGAGGACCTACCCTTTCCTTTCATATTCATGGTAGCAAATTTTGAGCGAGGGCAGAAGGAAAAGGTGCTAAAAGTCATGTCTTATGTGTGTGGGTTTGGGGGGGGGTGTTAATCAAAACCATTCTTTTTTTGAATGAAGAAGCTGCCAAGAAACCTCAATTCTGTTCAAGTTTTCAGCAGCTTGACCTCCTCAGCTTTGCTCATCCTCAAGAATGCACCGATCAATCTATGAATGATGTCTACCATAGTGAAAATCAATGATGGAAGTAGAATTTGATTGGTTTCTTTCTGGGGGAAGCGGTATAAGCTTAAAAATTGATAGCCCTCATATGCATCTTCCCCAATTTGACATGATCCAACGATAAGGAGTAGCCTTGGGAATTGGTATTTTAAGTTTCTTCTCTTCCACGAGTATTACCAGAAATTGAACAGGAAAAGAAAACTCCATTTCACTCTCTTATCTCATCTAAACCAAATAATAGAAAATTGAACTAGCTTCTCATCACATTTTATTTATTTCGCTAGTGAACTCTTCCATCTCTTCTAGCAATGCAAACAATGGGTGTGTTTTAATTTAGACCCCGAATCTTGTGCACTCCATTGCTTCACAATTTTTATTCATTAAATACGTGCATCTTTAAAATTTATGCAGCCTTGAACCTAATTTAACTTATACAACGTGTTAATTATCTGCATACATTCAAAAGTTGATGACTTCATATATTGCAGGAATACATGCAAATACATAATATCTCCAAATGAACATAAATGAGAGAAAGCAAAAGACAGCATATTACCAAGAGTTGGAGAATCAGACTTTGCACCATTAACTGCTGGTTGGCTGTTGATGGTGAGAAAACCTTTCAAGTTTATGTTACCAAGTTGTTCGTTAATGATCTTTGTCTCTGGCTGAAGCCCGTCTAGTTCGGACCAAGGACTACTTCTCAGTTTCCCAAGACAGAACTTCATAAATTTCTGATGAATGAAAAATTCCATAAGGACCAGCTTTCACAACCATTACATTTTTAAGAATAGATTCTAGACAGAAAACCATACCTCGTAAATATCTGTGACATTTTTCAAAGGAACAACCCATTCTTCATGAAGTTTCTTATTGCGTGATCGTGGTCGCATGAACTGTTGGGAAATTGAGGGTTGTGTCAGAAATTAATAAGAAATTTTACCTCTTAGGAGGGAAAAAAGAAGATTGAAAACATCAAGAAAATCAATTATGCGAACATGAAGAAAGGATAATATTTTATGGAGAAATAGTAAATCTCGAGTTGCGTGAAGCTACATTTTGAGAAATCAGTAAAAGACGGTGAAAATAAGAGAATATGTTAACAGAGATTAAGAATTTGAAAGTTTATTTATCATTTGGCCAAGATTATTAAATAATTACTCAGGATTATAGGTTGCAATCTTTATACAGAAAATAAGGGTTTGGAAAAGTAATTGATGCTCAACTGGTGAAGTGATGGTCTTCCCACTTCACTTAGTGTCATTGGGTTGCATAACAACCCATTTTTTGGATCTTAGTAATCCTTTGGTCCATTTTCTGAGTTGTCAGTCACTTGATTGATTTATACAAAAAGAGCTCTAGCAAGCTATCTTTAGATATTTGTAAATGATTACATTTTCTTGAAGACCGATGAAATTATATTATTAATCAAAATATAGGAAAATAGTTGAGCTTGGTGAATGGCCAAGATATAGTGTTATAGTGGTCTGATTTTATGGAGCTGCAGTCAATTAACTAAGTCCTCTGAGAGCTGTGCAGCGTGCCGGGGATGATTGGGGAGACATTTCTAGATTGCAAAGATTTAGGCTATTTGTAAAGATAGAACCCGCATACTACCTATTTCATGCTCTAAGGAAGCTTTTAATTTTCCATGGCATCAGACCAGCAAAAAAGCATAACCACTACAATCACCAGAGTGTGATAAACAATAGAGTGTGCTTGCATAAAGACTACAGAGCAGAGAGCTAAGATGCAATCAATTGTACTTGCCTGGTAATCAGAGAGTGATCCATATGATGCATTTCGAGAATCTCCCCATCGGCCACTAGGGTATTGGTCCCAACCTATAGTCCGTGAGATGTAGCTTTTTGGACGATTAGCCCTACAATAATAGCAATAACGGATCATATGAGTACATATTGTCAGTAACTACAGAACTATAAGGCATCTACTAGAAGAGCCAATTGCATTATATACCAGAATATAGGACGAACATCTTCCTTGACACGGAAAATATTTGTGGGACGTCTCCAAGGCAAGGACCTTGAAATTTTGGATTCCTCGATCAGCCCAAGATTCTGCATATGCAAGTCTACATAAGCTCATATAAGACGTGCAGTATATCAATGATACTTTCAGGTTGAAGCTGCACAGTTGATTAAACATAAACCAACCATCAATATTGCCAGTGCAGATTTTTCCACGTTTAACGTGTAAAGATGCAATGTTTTGATCCCACTAGCCAAAATCTTCTTGCACATTTCTGTTCCAAGGTGAATTCCATACGCCTTAACAGCTTCTTCATTGTCCTTGATGGGATCCAAAGCAGCTGTAATCTCATCAGGTATCTACAATATGTCATTAGAAAAGAATTAGGTTTACGCATCAATGGCATAAGCACCTTAGAAATCCTTGAGGTTCCATATTTTCTCTAGTAAACAAAAAATGTAAGAGAAAGAACACTATATGGAAAAACAGAAACTATCATGTCAGACCTATACAATAATCCAATTCCACAGTGATTATTAGATAAGAAGGTTATCCCTGTGCTTGAAGCATGACAAGAATACTTAGAGCTTGTTTGGTACAGCTTAAAATTAATTAAAATTGAAAATATAGCCGTTATTGGGTTCCACTCGTCTAATAAAAGTCAACAATAACGGCTACTTTTTCAATTTTAATCCGATTTTTAATCTCTACCAAACACGCCCTTAAAATCAAATTAACATTATATTGAACAGGCAGAGATGATGGGTTGAAAGAAAGAAACTAGATGAGAAAACAGTAGAAGGTTTCAAAAGAGATTCTGAATTCGACCTTCAAAACTAATAAATTTGATAAGATAGAGGTGGAAAGAGAATAAATTGATGAATTCGGCTGGAAATTCTACTAAAACCTACTCATAAAATACAGAATCATTCTCCAGATGACTCTTCAAAAGCCTAGTCTCAACCTCCAATTCCCTTTGATTCAACTTCTAATAGATTGTGAGTATGAATGAACATAACCATGTTAAGATGGTGAAAGAGCCATATAACTGAAGATGTGCTCGTTCTGTGATAAAATTGAACTGATCATAGACAGTCATTAAGAAATATGCTACCTTAACAGTTAACATAATTGTGATGGCAATGGATATGGATATGGACTGTCTTTAAAATATCAGAAAGAACACAGATCAACACGACTGAATCTAAATGTAGAACAAAACTATCTGCCTGCCAAGTTTCTTTTTTTGCTTTAAAGATATTATGCCCTGTTTGGTAAAGATTATTTAAAACTCATTTTTTCTCAAACTCATTTTCAACCACTCATTCTCACAATAAAATATTTTTGCATGGACCTATAATTTTTCCCTACTTTTTAACAACGCATTCTTAAAAAAAAAAAAAAAAAACCATTTCTCACAAAATCTATTCTTAAAAAGTCAATATCAAACAAGCGCTATATACATATATGAGAATGAACTACCTGGAGTCTGTACAACGATAATTTCCTCGCTTCTCAAAAGACAGCAATTTAACAGGGTGTATAGGCCAACACAATAATATAAAATTAGTGCAGTTGATAACTTGACAGCTTATCTAGTTTTTCCAAGCACAGTGCATACCTTAGTTTTGCAAAAACCAGTCATCCGAATGAAGCCCTTGTAATTGTTGATGGGCATAATCCCCGGAACAATGGGACAGGTAATTCCAATTTGACGACAGTCATTGACAAATTTAAGGAAAATATCGGTATCATAGAAGAGTTGGGTTACAATAACTTCGCCACCAGCATCAACCTGTAGTAGGAAACTCCATAAAAATGGGAATAAGAATTTCTAATCATAAATATTCACATTCTTTTCATTCAAAGATAATTACTAATATTTTGGGGAGAATGGAACAACCTTTTTCTTAAGATAAGCAAGTTCGTTCTCGTATGCCTCTTCCGTAGCCACTCCGTTTTGAATCACATCAGGATGTCCCTCTGAGAATGAAAAAAATGATGCATTATTAACAAAGCCCGCGAGGGTATTTGAATTCTTGGAGCATAGCAATATTGAATTGTACTTATATATTCCCTCCGTCCCATAAAAATGGTCCTATTTTTCTTTTTTGTCTATCCCAAATTATAGTCTTATTTCTTATATGATAGTAGTAATATATTAGTTTCCTAATATGCCCCTATTTAATGTGCTTTGCTATCACAAATATAAAATACTACATTATTCAATTGTAGTTCAAACAATAAATTAAAAACCAAAAAACCATTTCATCTTCCATGACATTTATTCATTTGTATTTGTATTGGATGACTTTGGTACCTTGATTCTTGCATTAAACAATGACTAGTACCGAAACTAGCTTAATTACCTTGAATATTGCATGCATAATTTAATTACCTTGAATATTGATTGCATTAATGCAGGGGTATATTAGGAAAACGAAAGTAAAATTTATTATTTTAACTATATTAACCAAATATTTTTAATCTGAAAAAAGAAATAGGACTATCTTTATGGAACGGGGGAGTATAATACAGATGTAGTTCATAAACAAAAGAATTAACAACATATAAACCGCTATTGTGAAATTGTACATAAACATTATTAACATTGGGCAATTTGTATCATTGATCAAGCTACATCTCAACTAAGAATCAAGAAATAATCACAGCAAAAAATGAACAAGATAAGAAAATAATATCGCCTGAGATGCTTTCGTAGAGAGAAAATGAGTGTGTAACCCAACCTGGATAACCAGCAACAGTGATCCCAAAGTAATCACCATACTGGGCACGGATATGCTTCACCTGCAAACAAACAGACAATCAATCAAACACATAATTAGCCACTTCCCAAAACAAAATGAGCTTAAAACCAATCAGATCTACAGATTCAGTAGACAATAGATGTGAAAATGAGACACTTACGAGGTCGAGAGCGCAGGCGAACCCACCCTCAACCTTGACGAACTTGTCCTGGCCGTGAGGGGGGTCACCGCGTAGAGCAAGGACATTCTGTATCCCATTCGACTTGATAGTAGATAGCGCGTGGTCAATCTTCTCAACAGGCATGTTTGTGCAGGTAAGATGCATCATAGTCTCCACACACACCATGTTCTGCATCCTGTTAGAAATCTCAAGCGTCAGGTCCGCCGTGGAACCACCAGCTCCCCATGTTATATCGCAGAACGACGGGTTGTGCACCACCATCCGCTCCATTCTCTCGAAGAGATTGTCGACGCCATCCTCCGTCTTGGGCGGGAAAAACTCGAAGGAAAACACAACCCTGTTCGCATCATTAGCTGCCGCATCCCGGATCTTCTCTATAACCTTCATTTTCTACAATTACTACTAGAAATCCAATCAGAATTTCAACTAATGGCTCAGTAATGTGATCTGGGTAGGCTCAGGCTGCCGACAAATCTCACAAATTACTGAGAATTCAATGAGATCTACAATTTGTGGAAGAATTTGAGTGTGGTAGGGAATATATACGGAAATGAGCCAACTAATCTACCAACTTTTTTGCTAGGCTCCACCCTCTGCTTTGTTATTTTGCATTCGGGAAGAGAAGTATAGATCCATTTTACTGGGCCCCACGTTTCCCCAACTACCCCCGAGGAATTGCGTTTTTCACTACTCGCCCACGCCAACTTCCGATTTATCGTCCTTGCTATTTTTAGAAAGGGTGAAGCCTATAATTTCACCTTTATTCTACTATTTAAAAAAAAAATTGAAAACGAACCAACCTAGTTTTGACATGGTCCAAAACTCCAATTGACTGGTTGAGTAGGGGGAAGTTCCAATGAACCAAGGTTTTTGACATATAAATTAAAGTAGATTTTATAATTAACTCGTTTCGATGGCTTACTGTACAATTGTTACAAGTATCAAAAGAGTTTTGAGATGAGAAATATCGTTTTTCATATATTGAGAATACGGTGTTAACAAGTCTACATTTCGTCCTCAAGCGACATCCATAAACTAAAACAAAGAATTATTGTATCGACATGATATGTATATTTCACTCTTCAAGTTAATCTACAAGAATAAAGCGTGTTATACCTAAGAGATCCTATGAATAACTAAATGACAAATAATTCAACTACTCGCATTTTTTAGTGAGTTGAGGAGAATATTTATGAGTTGTATTGGCCTAACTGGAAATTAAGAATTTGATTGGGTGATATATGATGCATGATCTTGGATTCTTAATCAATATTTGATTGCTTGAGATCTTGCAACTATGTATGTGGATCCTATAAGACCCCGTTGATATGGCCTAAAATTCGTTTTAGGCATCATATCAACTTTTTAACTAGTCATCAAGAAAGGTTATCGTTGAATTCTATTTAGAGCACTCAAAATGTCCATACTTCTTTCTCGAGTGGTGTGACGTCTGAGTCGTGCCCATACTACTTCAAAATCCAATTTCAATATCACGGCTAATATTGATTAAATATTAATACAAAGTCCAAATAGTTTTCATTTTTCTTATGACAATAACTAATGACTAAAAGTTGAAATGTGCCCCCATTTGATTTCACTTTTGAGATTGCTTAATACTTCTTGTGTCATCCTTGCATTAAATTGACTAGATATTCTCATGCATACTTTTTTGCATTTCACCAACCACAAGTTGGACCTTCTCACATGAGAGAAATTCTCGTGTCGTGAAATATCAAGTTCACATAGATTAATACCTTACATTTAAAAAGTGGACATTAATTTCACACGGATAAATTAAATAAATGTCTACAAAGTTTAAATTATAATTTATACTGATAAAATCAATTTTTTATTCATATATTTTATAAGACTTACAATTACTATCTAATTTTTAGTCTCGTAGTCTGTCATTAAGTGTTAAATATTAGTGAATTTAGCTGTAAATATTAAAAAATGTGGACATTAGTGGGGGTGGGAGAAAGTTGAGGTAGGTAAGTGGGACCATTTGCTACCTATTTTCAAATTTCCCAAGCCATTCTACAATTTATTAAAATGTTAAAAGTCATCTATTGTTTGATTGGAAGTAGCAAGTGGTGGAAAGAAATGTATACCAAACACGTTAATTTATTTGTAGTCTAAGACACAACATGACACTAACAATAATAAATAAGGGTCCACGAGTTGCTCGCGATTTTAAAAAGGTTTTATTTAGGGAAAAGAAAATAAGACAAAAAAAGTTAAAAAAAAAAAAAAAAA
>CAIGRT010002665.1:0-22685 GCA_903798405.1 Fraxinus platypoda
GCAAATCGGAAATATTTTTTGTCAAACACATTCGTTTTGAATCCATCGTAATACTTCTAGCTGCATTTTTACTGCTGTCAGTAAATTTATTTTTGTTTTCTAAAATGACAGCGAAGGAATTCCAACCTACTTTAAAAGACAGAAAATTTCGAAAAAAACTCTGTCGTTAATAATTATAATATTTTCTAAGAAAAATAACAAAATACTCTTGTCAAAGAATCTGTTGTTATCAGCAACATAGTTTTTCCAGTGGAAATGTGAGTGCAGCGGGCACAAAACTAGAATTTGTACTTTCATAATATATTCGAAATCATTATCAAATGTAAGTCTACAACTAAACCAAACGAGATGAAAGATTGATTTTCAATTGATTAATTATATTAATATTTAAACTGCATAAGCGTACCTCCATAATCCCCGTGTGAACTGCTGACACCATCAGAGGCTGAATTGGTAGAAAGAAAGCTGAAGCTGCCGTCAGTAACTTCGGGTTCTCATTCCTAAGTGCCCTAGACAGACACTGCAAGAAGAATTAAGTTCTGGTTTCTATGTAAGTGAACCAAAAAAGAAAACAAATATAAAACTCCAAGTTTTACAGATAGATTTTAAACATTCTTGACAATAAATGGGTAAATCAAAATAAGAAATTCACTGGGTTGCCCTTTGTGGGTCAAGTTTACCCTATTCAAGATTATAAACAGATTATTACATTGCTATAAAAATAACCTTCTTATTCTTTCAAAGAATTCAGTCGATTTCTTACGGTCTACGTGGTAGGATGGACTATACACGATTGAACAGTATTAATGAAAAAAGAAGGATTTTGCTAGAGTGGGCGTCTGGGCGCCACATGCGCCCCCTGGTCGGCCAGGGATGGCCCTGGCCGTTTGGCAAAATCCAAGAAAGAAACTTAAATCTTGTTCTTTATATCGTCTTGTCAATTCTTGTCTAATTATGCTAACCAAACATGCACTTAGTGTTTGGCACACCATTGGCAGACTAAATGCATAATTTAAGAATATTTTCTAATCCTGCATCTATCATGAAGCGATTTTTTCCCCCAACATTAAAGCCCGGAACAATTAGACTAATTCAATTATTTATACTCACCACAGTTGCTGTGGCGATCATTGTGTAGTCGGCCCATCTGAGATACTTCCTCAATTTTCCTCTTGAGGCATGGTACACACTCGAAGCAATTCCTACTCCAATTAATGAATTGGCATAGAGTTTACAATTCAAATTCTTCCTGCAGTATTAGCAAAGCAAGATATATAAGTTGATATGCATATATAGCTCCTCTAGTCCTTATGAAAAAACTAAGTTCGTGTTGGTATAAAAAAAGGATAGAACTCGACAGTTTTAATGAACTTTTATTTGATTTACAACTACTGTCGAGAGCTATTCAATCCTCCCTTCCAAACATGTCATAAGGAAAAAACTAACCTTGGGGCCTGGATCCCAAGGGCAATGAAAGGAAGCGAAGTAAGCACATTAACGACTGTTTCTGCAAGATGTTTATCGCCTAACAAAAAAAGGTATTATGTTAGCATAAGAATTGAAAATAGAGGCATCAAGAAGATACTTCATCTACACCAACAGATAAATTTGTCTTCACAATACCATTCGCACAACCATGGACTGGCCTCAGACAAGCAGGTCTTTGCTGCCATACTTTCCTGATTAATAAGATATTTTGGTTAAAAATATATTTTTCCCATACAATAAACATAATCTTTTAAATTGTACAATCATATGTTAAGTAGAATGAAATCTCAAAACTCTTCACTCACTGTATGCTTAGCCTTTGGTTATAGCTAAAGTCAGATCTTCCATAAGTAGATTGATGAGAGTCCCCATGCAGTTTTATCTCTTCATATGCAAATGGTGAGTGAGGCACCAAATGCAGTCCATGCACTCCGTTTAAGGCAGTACTAGGTTTCAATGCAGTCTCGGGACTCATATGCTACTTGGCAACCAGTCGATTGAATCCGACTGATTGCCCGGAATAACATACAGGTCTCGATAAAGAGAAGTGTGGATGCACCAATTCTTGAACCACTGTATCAAAATTAAGTAAGAACTTCAATGAGACATCAAAAGAATTGTGTTCGCACACATTTAGTGTTCAAGCCCAAAAAAATTAATATAGAAAGGTTGAACATACTAGACTCGGAATCATTTGCAAAATGCTTCAAATTTTATGTAGGATGTAGCTTAATTCTACCAATATTGCTAGACATAATTCATACCTGAGTCACATAATATTTTGCTCATATGGTACTCTCCTTTTGATCTTGCTCTAAAACATTCTTAACTAGGAGTTTATGGAAGTCTCACGTTTCAAATAAACCTTGCTTTCAGTAATCTGACTCTATGTCCATTCTCTAATGCCCCTTCTTGTCGGTTCATAGGTCAGGTCTATACACTTCAGATATTCAGGAACAATATAAATACTTTCTCTTCCGATATTTTTTCCACAAGTTCAACTTTTCTCTTAGTTTCCATGACAAAAACAACATAGGTGAGCAGTGAGCAGAATTGCCCATCCCAAGTTGGGTGAACAATCTAAAATGTTGATTGTTTCTCTTTAACCTTTTCATTTCAAGGGAAGTGAGGGCCAGATGTGATTTGTTCAATATCTTTGGATATATTTAAACGGTATTTGCCATGTATGACTCACATCGAGTATTAAACCATCTCATCTAAAAGCTTAAAGGGAAAGGGAGATCACACTTTTGTTTATTAAAATTTAGTCACACAAAACTTAACAGAAATCATCACAACAATCACTCAATCCAACCATGAATGAAACCCATTATAGTATTCCATGTCCCAACCAAAATTCATGTATTGACGTGTAAAATACAACAGAACAATTAATCCAGGCACAGAAGGGTTTCTAATCAGACGCCCAAAAATAATTAAATAAACCTAAAAATCAAGAAAAAGGAAAAGCAATCAAGAAAATTGACATATAGGGTTCCATTGGAATTATTCTAGATAGAGATAAGAAGATGGTTACCTAAGAAATGGGAATTCGTGGCAGAGAGAAAATGATGAACAGGATATTTTTTCAGGTGGTTAAAATTGGTTTAGAGACCAGGGGAGATTAGAGGCTGGGATTTATAGAAAGCGATGACAGATGCGAATTATAAAGGCGAATCTTCGTTACAAAATGATAGTGTTTGCGGCATATTCGCATGTTACTTGCTAAAAGTTCCCGAATCTTACTTAGGAATTTGTCCCTCTCAATTTTGTAAAATGTTAAAAATCAATTAACATCTCGTTCTACAAAACTTTTGATTTTACTTTTGTTTCTTGTAAAATAGTTTTTCGAAGAAACTATCTTAATTCATCTTCTCTAAAAATTCTTCTAATCCGATAAAACACTTTTAAAAAATTATTCAAATAGATTCAAAAGCAAATTTTTAATTTCAGAATCAACTTTTGATTTTTAAGAAAGGATAACTTATAAAAATATCTTTAAAATTAGGGATCTTTTGAAAAATTATATGAAAAGTACTTTGAAAGTAAAAATACTGTGTAAAATTAATTATCACTTTTTTAATATGAAAAGTAAAAAAAAAAAATGACACGATGTCACTCTTTTATTAAAAAAATGACGTATAATGTTACTTTTATTAAAAATTGATGTTTGTTATTCAAAAAAATTATAGAAATTTTAAGAAAGTAACAAGAAAAAAAGTTAAAATAATTCAAAAAAAATGACACAAATTCGGAAAAAAAAAAAAAGTAACAGAAATTTAAAAAAAGTGAGAGAAAAAAAAAATGTCAAACACTAAAAAAGTGACAAAAATTCAAAAAAGTAACAAACAATAAGAAATGACAAAAATCAAAATATGTGACAGAAATTCAAAAAAGTGAAAATATTTAACGCCAATCAAAACCATAGAATAAATCCAAGGAATGGATTATTTTCTTTTGCATGTTATCTGTTTGTGATTATGTTGCACTTCTATTGACTAACATATTAACTTGAATTTGAAAGCTATTCAATTAAGTAATAAAAATTTAAAAAATTGACAAATATTCAAAAAAAAAGTGACAACAACTCAAAAAAGTAACAAATAATATTGAACACCAACTATAATTGAAATATTTTGACACCAATCTTGGCCATCACCCAATTGCTTTTTCCGTTCTTTTTGGTTAAAAAAAGTATAATTTAATTGGTATAGTATATGACTGTGAGTGGCAAAAGAAAGAATCCAACAAAAATTTAATTCATAATCTTTGTTTCGATTTGCTTCACTGTATCTATGCAATCTTTCTTTGTTATAAAATTCCAGATTTACAAGTGCGAAAGCCAAAATTCAAAAGTAGTAATGAATTTTTTTCTTCCCTTTTCCGCTCATAGCAAAACATGAATCAAATTGAATGGCCCTTAGAAAGAAATCATAATTTCCAATATCAATTCATACCTTCAATTTTCTATTAAAATTTTGAAGAAATCCCATTTTCCTGAAATGATACTTTCCAGAAATATGTAAAAATGGATGAATTCAGTAATCTGGTATCATAAAATTCAGTGGAATTATCACAGTTCCACCAATCGTTTTTGTTGTCAGAATAAAATGAAATTTTTTGATACCCGAATTCTGTTTTTGGATTTTTCTCACCAAGATTTACACGAAATAAATGTTGTTGACCTTATTTTTTGTACTGTTGACGTGGATAACAGATACCGGACTCGCAGTCGATGATATTTTGAATTTGAACGTGGGAGAAACTTTATAACACGAGACAAATATGTTCGGACGTCACCAAGATATATGAGCGAAATCGTACGATAAGGAACGATTAATAACAACCAAACTAAAAACCAAAATCAAGCATCTAACTTTCTTAACCAAAGATTTCACTCAAGATGAGAGAATATATAGCTTATAGTAGATGTATTTGCATTACTCCCAAATGGCACAACTAACTTTCTTAACCAAAGATTTCACTCAAGATGAGAGAATATATAGCTTATAGTAGATGTATTTGCATTACTCCCAAATGGCACAAAGAGGGGAATATTTATATTGTTACATGTAAAATGGTGTCCATTGGATGAGGGGACATATGGCCTCATCTCCTTAATCGAAGCATCTTATCGTAGGCATCAGTTTTGACCCAACTAGCTTGTGGTACATTAAACTCACTAAAAAGGGGCAGCCACCCTACAATCTATGTTAACAAGATTTCGACATATTACTCATTTATAGTGTTACATGTAAAATGGTGTCCATTGGGAGTGTTGAAGTGTGCTCGGCTATCCACCCCTTCTTGTATGCAGCCTCACATGTTCATCATGACCTGTTTTCATGAAAATTATTTAATAATTCTTACCTGACAATTGATATGAACGTATGGTTAGTATGTAAACTTCATTTATTTCACTTTCTCAAGTAAAAAGTGACAATAACCAACATGAATAAACAAGCAAAAACACACATCCTCGTGACATATACAAACAAAAAAAGGTAAAAAGGAGAAAAATTATGCCTTTCTTCCTAGGTAAATTCAAAAAACATTAAAAATCCACCCCAGATAATACATTGTCAATTTGCTGTACTCTATGATACTAATCTTTTACTTGGTAATAACCATATAAAACCACAAGCCGGCCAGACGGCAATTTATTTGTTTACTTTGACAACTTTCAGTTACAGGGATAACATTGACTCAGTTTTCCCTTCCTTTTTCCCTCCCCTTTTCCATGCCAAATCTGATGCAGCTGCAGCCCAAAAAAGATTCAAAGCACCCCAAAAATCTGTTGATTCATCGACCCATCTTGGCGTCAAATGCTAACAAACGTGCTGGTTGCATCAAAATCCTTCACCAAAATGCCTAAATTCTTACACTTTTGCATTGTGATTCTTCTGATTAGGCCTACGTTTTCTCAGCAACATTATGACAATTCGAAATGCACTTCAGAAATGCAGTATCCTGGTTCAAACTACCTCTGCAATGCGCATAAATCTTCGTGCCAATCCTTTATAGTCTACCGCGCACAAAAACATTATCAAACACTTTCTTCCATATCTTCTTTGTTCAATACAAACACATCCCATCTCATTTCGTACAACAACATGTCCCAAACTGATCCAAACAATATCCAGTGCGGTCGAGAAATCATTGTCCCTGTTAACTGTTCTTGTCGAGACCGCTCCTCCACGGCTTTCTTTTTATACAATGCGTCTATCGGTGAATCTCTGTCAGCAATTGCCTGTGATGTTTTCGAAGGATTGGTAAACTCGCAAAGTCTAATAGAAGAAAACCGAGAATTTAAATGGGGTATGCAGAATTTCTCTCTAATTCATGTGCCTGTAAAATGTGCTTGTGTTGATACATCTGATGCAAGAAATGGGACAAATTTTCTTGTGACATATCCTATTATCGGGAATGACACTTTAGAGAAAATAGCCAATAAATTCGGAGTTCCTCAAGAAATGATCTCGGGTGCTAATGGACTCGGACATTTCGATGCTATATTTCCTCTGACAACACTCCTCATTCCCACAAAAGACGTCCCAATTCTTAACTATGATGTCATGTCTTCACTACCGGATCCAAATCCTTGTACTCGATCGGAAGTTCCACTGAATAACAACATTCCGAGGGCAAAAGTGAAGAATCTGAAAGCAATCTTTGGAGTGGTTATATTTGGAACAGTTCTACTAATCTTTATTGTAAGTGGGATTCTAATACTTGCACAGCAGAAGTTTGATCGTCGTAGATTTAATGCTTCATCTGGTCAACCATCAAGATTCTCAGATTTATCTCCCGACTTTCTCAATGATATGTCAAAGTTCAAACTTACATTGACATGTTACAAAATGGAAGAGCTAAGAGATGCAACCAAAGATTTCGATGAATCTTTAGCAATAGGTTCCGCAGTTTACAAGGGAAGAACCAGCGATATTGATGTGGCAATTGAGCAAATCAATTCAGCAGAAGAAGCAAATCACGTAATTTCCATATTGACAAAGATCAATCACATAAATGTGGTAAAGCTAGAGGGCTGCTGTTTTGAGTCGAGCCAATATCTGGTGTACGAGTTTGTTAACAACGGTAGCTTGAGGGACTGTTTATCGAATCTCACGATGGCTAAACTGTTAACATGGGATAAGAGGATACAGATTGCTTTTGACATCACCGTGGGGCTACACTACATGCATTACTGCACAAGGCCTAATTACGTTCATCACAACATAAACAGCAAAAGTATCTTAATTACAGAAAATTGGAGGGCTAAGATTTCGGGGTTCAAACGAGCAAGATCCAGAAGTTGCATTGAAGAAACGAGAGGGACTCGCAAGATAGATACGACCATCGATGTGTATGCATTTGGTATGATTTTGCTCGAGGTATTATCGGGTAAACAGATCACTGCAAATGGGAGGTCGTTCAAGGATTTTCTCGAGATTTTAGGATGTAAAGAGCTTCAAGAATCGTCGAAAAGCTTGGAGAAATTGAAGACATTTATGGATCCCGTAATGGAAAAGGATTACTCGTTGGAAGGTGCCGTATTCTTGGCATGCTTGGCCAAGGCTTGTTTGCAGGAAGATCCATTTGAAAGACCTTCAATGAATGATGTTTTGAAAGCTCTCCCCATCATTTTATGAGCTTACAGGTCAAACATGTTGGGTTATGCTCCAAAGTAGGCTATACTTTACCCAAAGAACTGTCTTTTACACAGATTCGAACATGGCGTGAATTTGTAATTTAGGCAAATTCTTCCAGTACGAAGTTGTCCAACCGCGCTACAAACTCGACATATTTAAGCGTGTTTGATAGTTCTTGTAAGATGTGACCTACGTAAAGTGTATATAATAAGCAACCAGTAACTTGTAAATCCTGCGAAATATGTAGACATTTAATCAGGTTAAACTATAATTGAACTTCGCCAAACATGCTTTTAGGCAATTGAACAGCCTTTTAATTCTGTGTTGCAAACGCCCCAGGCAGCTCTAGTGAACAACAAGCATCCAGTTAGAGAAAAATCAAGCAAGAGATTGAGAATGGTCATCAATCAATCACCGATGAAAATTATCGAGCATTACTGAGACAAAAATAAAAACATCTTGAAAATCAAGATATTACATGGAGAACAGTACAACCAGCCGTCAAACCACGTCCTACTCACTGGAGCTTACAAATTATAAATCTAAGATGTGTTAGTATTTCAATTAGCTGGTCAGAACATGTACAAGCCAGAGAAAATCAACGAAGCATTGTTAGATATACATTTCCTGTAGAATGCTCAAAATTCAGGCAAACACCATATGCACCACTTCACTCACAAGTCTGGCACCAAATAAATCAATCACTGAACACTGCAAGGTGGGTTATATGCGCCTCATCCTCAGCCAGAAACTGCATTAGATATGTCTAGCCCATTTTCTCAAAATCTCCTGAGATGATCCTTCATGAAGAAAGGATGCCTAAGAGCCTCACAAGCTGACAACCTTTCTGAAGGATCATACCTAAGAAGTCCTTGTAATAGATGAATAAGATCTCCAGCAGAATGATCTACATGCTGCATGACAAGGTTTTGAAGGCGAGGCAATTTCAAAACAGCTTTGATACTATCTCTAGATGGTGCTCCTTCTGGCCAGTCTAACCTACCCTTTCTAGTATATTTCTCTGCGTGTCGACTGGGAAATAACAAAGATTTAGCAACTAAGCAACTTTTAACGATGTATTTTCCATTACAACACTAAATGGAAGAGTAATATTACTTACTCTTCTCTCTTCAACATGTGCTGGGGTAGAGGTCCAAGTACCCTCTCCATCATAGCAAGGTGTTCCAAATTCTCATGCGTTTGGAACAATGCTTCACCCTGGCATAGCATTCAAGCCAAGTCACTTACTATTATAATGAAGATAAGATAACAAAACCCATTTGTGTCCCAAAATTTAAGGAGACGGCATATATCTAGCTTACCGAGCAAAGCTCCACTAAGATACAGCCAACACTCCATATATCACACGGATAACTCCACCCAAGTCCTGTGGAGCAAAACCATCTTAAAAAAGTTAAATAATAATAAAAATAAATAAATAAAGCTTTAGACTAATTCCAACACGTGTATTCATAAATATTTTTACCTAGAATAACTTCTGGAGCTCGATAATGTCGGGTAGATACAGTGTATGTCTGATGCTGCTTGTCATAAGTTGTGCTACCAAAATCAATTACCTTAATAGCACTAGACTTTGGAATTCTCTTGTAGTAGGAAGCATTCTTTGGGGACCTTGAAGAACCCTGAAAACAGTAAATTACCATGAGAATTACCAGAGCACATATGTGCAGACGGATAGGCAACGTCAAAAAAGCCTTGAACTCTAAAAAGGAAACCCAAGTTTCTACTTCATTCAGCAAAATTTTCAACTACATAATTGCCACACAACTGACTACCTTGTAGTCAGGAACTTTTATGTATTCCGATGAGACTAGAAGAATATTCTCAGGCTTCAAATCAGTATGGATGAGGTGCAAATCATGCATAACTGCATATTGGAAACATTCAACATTACAACACAAGAAAAAAAGGTATATATAGAATATGCTATAATATAAGTAAAAGTCATCCAACTCAAGGCAATCCTATCATTTCCAGATATCTACATTATATAGAATTTTCTTTATCTAAAACATGTACGATGGATGAAGAGACTATTTACACACATGCTACACATTCCAAAAGTTGTCTGCCAATCTCACGAACTAGATCAATGGGAAATGAGCGATAATTGTTTTTGCGTAGGAAATCGTATAAGCTTGGCCCAAGCTTCTCAAAGACCTGTTAAAACCATTGGAGTTCATTCACAATCTTAAGTCCCAAAACATTGGTTAAGTTGGGGAAATTAATCCACCAAATCAATCGCACTTACAATACAGATATGGTTACGATAGTCAAACCAGTTCCGTAATTGCACACAACTGCAAGGAATAAACACATTCAACTACTGCAACAATTTAGAAAAGCCAAGAAGACCGGCTATGTATATGTAGAATTGTTGAATGAGAAACAATTGTACTCACCGATTGCCACCTATGTCATGCCTTCCAAGTTGTTGGAGCACCTCTACCTCAATCATTGCTGCTTCCCGATATTTCCTAATTCCTCGAACAACTTTAATGGCAACCATTTCTTTTCTTTCCTTATCCCAGCACTCTAAAACCTGGCCAAAAGTCCCTGCCAAAAAAAAAAGGTTCAGCAACCAATAGAAATAACAGCACCGCATGGTACCAAGGAAATTTGTTGAATTAAGAATAATACCTTCACCCAGCTTGCCATGAATTTTATCTGCAAATATACAAAAACAGTACTATAATTAGTTAACAGGAATCCATGGGGTAGATTGGATGATTCAAGATCCAAAACAAAAATTCATTATGTATTTTCATCAAAAGAAATACAATTATTTTGAAATTTTATATCATTAACCCACAGGCGCAGCACATTTAAATATGTATAAGGAAACAGAAAAAAGGAAAAAAAAAAAAAAGAAAAGAAAGAAACATTAAGGGAAAAAAAAAACCCCATTGATATAGTCCAGAAGAAAAATAATATAAATATTAAAAATTGTTTAGATGATAGTAAAAGGTAGTTACAGCGAGAAGTTAAGTTTTCTCCAAGCTCAAACTTATAATGCCCATCCTTGTCATCTTCTCGCCACTGAGGAGAACCATTTCGAGCCAGGTTCTTAACAAGGAGAGAATTAGGAAGGTCTGATATTGCGCTTGAAGGTGCATTGCTTGTCACATCACAAAGCTCTTGTCCACAAAATAGTCCTAGCTGAGCCTACACAGGCATTCATTCACATTTCCTCAATATAAAAATTTCATGATTTATTTACCTCACGACACCACCTTCCATAATGAACCAAACAAATCCCCTCCATCATCAAGCATCAAATTATTAACAACCATATTGTCAAGTACTATTCACCAATCAATCATCTCTCACTCAAAAACAAAGATATATCTACAATCATCACTCTCATATCATGGTAACGAAATCCAGGGGTTAATCTACAATCATACATTTTTTACAGAAACTCGTGTAGCCAATTCTACAATAATTTCACTCAATTAATTTATAAATTTAGATTAAATTTATCATCATTGCCAAATAAAAATCATATGATGAAAAAGGAGAGAGATAATAGAACAATGCTTATCTGTTTAATATCGTCAATATTAATATTGATACCACCCAAAGAATACTAATATAATCCTACACTTTCAATATCAAGAAACCAAGAATTATTTTTGATTTAAATTTCTTTTACAAGAAGATCAATGAGAATCCAAATTAGGAGATTTCTACCAACAATTCCTAATTTGTCATAACATACGGAACCATTAACATATATCTTTTGCATAAATTGAAAAACAGAAATTTAAAAATGATTTATTTATCCAAGAAATTTCCAAACTCATTATTTTCTACGTAAGCTAAATATGTTGATTACAGATTCACAATCAGATGTTGATTACGAAATCAAATCAGATCAAGTAATAACCTTAAGAAAGTTAACCAGATTCCAAAAAAAAAAAAATCAATTATATCCTACAAAATACACAAAAATAACTATTTTTTTCGTACCTGATCGAATAAAGTTCTAATTTTTCACCAGATCTACAAAAACCAAAAGAAAAGAGAACAAATCTGAACAATACAACATTCGATCTGAAAATACCTTGGGAGATTCCTGAGGTAAAACGTCCCAACCCAAACGCTGCCTCTTCCGCGGTCGCCGATCCATCGTCAACTCCGTCACACGTTCCATTTCCATTTCAGAATACATAAGAATCCTGTGATAGGAAATTATCTAGAGAGAGAAAGCTCCGGCTCCTTTGAAGAGAGACTGGAATTTGATAAGATAATGCGTTTGCACGACGCTACCCCAAATGTTGCGAATAGTCGGCTGAGGGTAATCTGATCGTACACGTGGTGGTCTTTTTTTTCCCACAACCCTTGCTTTTGATGATTCTCAGCATATTCGAGAATACTATCAGGCCTCTTGCCTATTTGACCATTTACCTTTATTTGATCTAGTTGGGCTTGTATTGTTAGTGAGCTAGCCCAAATCCCTTGTTGTTTGGGTCTATATGTAATGGTATCTCTGCACTTGGAAATGGATCGGTGAATTGAACTAGGGCGTGCAGCCAGTCTTCTTCTCTCCTCTTCTCGGTTCTTCATCTTCTTGCTGTGTTCCATTCTCCTGCTATCTTCCTTCTTCTGCTATCTGGTATTCTTCTTCGCCCCTCTTCCTCCCTGTCTCATTATTGCTGTGTTCTTCTCCTCCTCTTACTTCTCTGAATCTGTCTCCATCTTCTCTATCTCTTCATACTCTACTGATCCTTCTCTTTCCGTTTTACATTTGTTCACATTGTAATAGAGCTTATCAATCAATGAAATACAATTTACATTCTATCGTTTCTGTGTAATTCCAGTCAATTAATGAAGTTCCAGCTTGGGTTATTGATTCCCAGCTAATTATATTCAATTGTGTCTTAATTTTGATTGAAGTTTAGTTGGTTTTGGTTGAAATTGAGCCATTTTCCAACTTTGTAGTGTTTGATAGAAAAAATTTTCCCGAAATTCATTTTCCACCTCCTACTCTCGCGCATGTTTTCTTGGTTTTCAAGAAATTCATTTTCTTTTGGTTTTGGTGGTAATTGATTTTCCAGCTTTTTTTTTTTTTGCAATTAGAAAAAATTGTAGACACAATGGTAAAAAAAAAAAAAAATTATCACATTTATTGACAATTTTCATGCAAAACAAAGCCAAATGAATGGTATTCGGTATGATAAATTTTTTTTTTGGGCAATTGGAATAAATTCTAGACCCAATAGTAAAAAAAATTATCACTTTAATGGACAATTTCCATNTCTAAACACAATGGTAAAAAATATTGTCATTTTTATTGACAATTTCCATGCAAAACAAAGCCAAATGAATGGTATTCGGTATGATAAATTTTTTTTTTGGGCAATTGGAATAAATTCTAGACCCAATAGTAAAAAAAATTATCACTTTAATGGACAATTTCCATGAAAAACGAAACCAAACAGACACCAAACTTTGAACATTTTTTAGGTGGAAAATTATACCAATCAAACACAATTAATTATAATTCCCAGTAAAACAAATTCTAGGCAATTCAATTATCTGTAATTCATTTTCTTTCCACTCAAATTCCACATTTGCAATGAAACAGACCCTTAGTAGTGAGGTTAAAGGACATGTTTGGATGAGCCTAACTTATAATTTTAACTTATTAAAGTTAAAAAAAAAAAAAAAAAATCCACGAAATCTCCATCATTTCTTTTTATCTACTTACAACATTTTCTAAAGACTCTCTAAGTACAAAATATTCTATTTAAGCTCCTGTTTGATGCACATTTTGGGAGTAAGCATGCATCTTTACTGTTGATGTGATGAGGAATATGTGGTTGAAAAATAAGGAAAATTTATTGATGTAATGTAAAATATTATTTTTATTGAAGAATTTGTGGTTCAAAATGAGTAGAAGAATGAGAATGAGAAAAATAATGTAGATCAAACATGGGCTAAATTACACATTTCATTGGACCATAATTTTTCAACCACACATTCCATCAATTATTATCAAAATCTACAAAGAAACTGATTTTTGTCTAAAAGAAACTAGCTCTTTTAACCACGCATTTCATGAAATTCACAATTTTTCAACGAAAAAATCGATCATTTTTTTTTTTATCAAATTTTACTAAAAAATTGATTCTTATCTAAAATAGATAGAAGCTAAACAAAATGCTACATGCTCTTTTCGAGACACTTAAATAAGAGCACGTCACATACACTATTTTCTATTTTCGATGCGATGAAGAAGACTTATCATATCAATTCTGTTGATCTCAAAAAATAGGTTGTATTTCTTAAAGCCAACTGTGTGTATTTCTCAATTTTCAGGAGTTTTTACTCTTGAACTTTTAATATTTAGAAAGAATACAACTTTTTATGTATTTGAGAGAGAGAGATTCATTAATCATCCTTCTTTTTCAGTTGTGCAATAGTCTATTTATAAGGACTTGATAAGGGCATTTTAGTTATTTTTATAACTTGACCTTTTTCCATCATTTATCGAAATTCATTATTAATTTTTTATTTTCAAAACTTATCGATATTTGTGCTTTTATGACATTTGTCCGGAAATATTCTATTTTCATGCAAAGGCATGGTGCACTGATATCAAAGTTGATTTGTCAAAATGCACACCGAAATGAGTTTTATTCGTGTTTGAGTCTATTCGAGACTTCTAATCATATTTTTGCCCAAATGCTAAAATTCTACGATTTTCTTTATTTGGACAAGCATTGGCGATGGAGGCTCGATGATCGATGCATAAATGTTCATTTCATGAGACAAAATTACGTGATGGGACCCTTTTTAGTGACAGACCATATTGATTTCTATATATAACGTTAGTCCGCTAAAATCAAATTTCATATTGAATTGAAGGATTTTTTTATATTTCTTTGTTTTCCTGTACAAAAATCTTTAAATTGTCAAAAACATTATCTTTATCCAAAACATTTATGCTGGAAGAAATATAAAGTTTAAAAAGTTGGCATTTTATTTTTTTTGAGGCATTTACGTCGAATGAAGCTTAATAAGTTTGCTTCTACTTATTTCAAGGCATTTATGTCAAAAAGAATTTGGCTTCTTCCTTCTTCCTAAAGCATTTATGTCGAAGGTAATATGAAGCTTAGAATTGGCTCATTCTTTATTTCGAGGCATTTATGCTAGAGGGATTCCGAAGCTTGAGTTGGCTTCCTATTTATTTTGAGGCATTCATGTCGGAGTGAATCTGAAGTTTAAAGAATTGGCTTTTTACTTATTTCGACATTATGCTAGAGAATTATGCTAGAGAAAATATGAAGCTTGAAGAGTTCGTTGTATGTAACATAGCTCTTTTTGCACTCAGAGGTATTATGCCAAAGAGGAGTCAAGCATAATTATTTAATTATTTCGTTCTTCTGAAGTATCACATTTCTAAGCATAGTGATCCAAGGCTGTATCACATTTTACCGATGTACTAATCTTCTAAGTTTGAGGTGAAGGACTTTTTTGAAGTCCTTTGCTATGACTTGTGTCGTATGATGAACAGACATTGCAATTGGCATGATAGCTTGTATGTGGTAGTCATAATGACCTTGGAAGAAGCATTTTACCAGTTCACACATTCTTTTAATGATTGTTGCCATCAGTTCGAAATAACTATGCAAATATGGAAGATATGTTACCTGCTTGCCTTTGGTAGAGTTATACTATAACAACAGTTTTTAATCTACCACTGGTATAGCATCATAAGAGGCTCTCTATCGCAGAAAATGCAGATCATCAGTTCATTCGATGAGAAGATAATTTTGGGTCCAAAAATCATCCGTTAGCAGTTAAAGCAGTAGATAAGATCTGAAACCACATTAAAGCATCTCAGGATCCACAAAAACGTTATGCGGGCAATCGAAGAAAATATTTGAATTTGAAGTTAGTGAAAATGTCTTCTTAAGAGTGGCACCTAAAAAAGGTGTACTAAGGTTTGGTAAGAAAGGCAAGTTAAACCGCATTATATAGGGCCTTTCGAAATTCATAACAAAGTTGGTAATGCAGCATATTGTTTAGCTTTACCGTTGGAATTTTTTGTCGTGCATTATGCGTTTCATGTGTCTATGCACCTGCTTGGGCTCCATTAATTTCAAAATGCATTTTTCTTTCTCTTTTTTTCAACCACATTTTTCAATAAAATAATATTATACACATAAACTCAAAACTTCTTCTTCATTTTTAACCGCACATTCTTAAAAATTCACTATTAAAAAATATATTTTTTTCCAAAAACTAATTATAATGGAGCTATGATAAGAAAGTATGTGCATGATCCATGTCATGTGATGAATTACCAAATATTAGGCGTTCAGAAAGACCTATCTTACAAAGAAGTTCCAATTGCTATTTTTAATAGAAAAAGTACAGAAACTAAGGACTAAGAAAATTTCATTGGTCAAGGTTCAGAAGCAACATCACGAGAGAGGTTACTTGGACAATAGAAGCATAAATCAAAGTCAATTATTCAACATTGTTTGTTTTAAGTTAAAGTAATTTTGAGGAAGAAATTCATTTAAGATATGAGAGATGTAAAGTCCCAAATTTTATACTTTTAAGTAGGTTGGTGGGGCCATTTAAGAAACGAACGAAAGCCCAAGACAAGATTTAAGATATTAAGTTTAAATGAATTTGAGTACAAAGATTTAGCCCTTGTTTGAGCCTCAATTTTTTAATGAAAATGTATTTTGGAATAGTGATTTTTTGTAGAATGCGTGATTGAAAAATAAAGAAAAGTTTTCAATTTACGTGTAATATAGTTTTATGGGAGAACATGTAGTTGGAAATGAGTTTAAGAAAAAATGAGTTTTTAAAACAATGGGGGCCAAACATAGGCTTAATAAATAATTGGGCTGCCACAATGGTGATTTGCATTGTATTTCACATAGGCAATTCAGGTTCAAATCACCATGCAGATTTTTTTTATAAAAAAAATTTGGAGTAAATAACTCGTCACTTTCCAAATTGAGACACAACTATGTCAAGTTAATTGGAGGGAATAAGTTTCTTGTTAATGAGCATTCATGGAAATATGTTACAAGGCACATAAACCATTCATTTTTCACCATGTAAATGTTTTTATAAAAAAAACTTTTATAAGAATTTTTTTTGGACTTAAAGCTCTTTACATTCCCACTTAAAGGCTCAATTTAAGTAAGTGTGAATGTTAAAATTTTCTGGCCATAATCGGTTTCTAAGATCTCAAGGAATTCTTCGAATTCAAGAATTTCACAGTAATCCAACAATAAAAACATCTATGGTATGTAGTTTTTATGTTTTACATGTGAATATGTATATTTGTTCAAAAAGAAATGCACCTATGAAAATTTATGGGGCTTTATGCTCACCCATACTTCAAAAAAAAATTTAGATTGAGAAGGGATCATGGATGGATGGAGATTCCATGGATTGTAGAGAAGCCAAAGGGAGAGAAATCAAATCAAAGACCATTGTTCTCATGTGTAGAAATTATTCTCAGATGTTTTAATGTTAAGATTAAGATAATAGATTTAAAAGATTATGTGTTTAAACTCATATTTCATTTGGACATGAAATTATATTTTTATATGATTTTAAGAATTGATGTTTATTAAATTATGTTAGTATGACATGTTAATATAGGTTTTAACATGAAAATATGATTAAGTGTGTGGATTTGGACATCTAAAAACTTAAACTATAAATTTCAGCTTTCCGTCCAATTTTCAAACTGTCACCACGAACTGATATTTTCGTATTTTTGAATGAGAACAGTGGGGTTTGAAAGCCCTATGAGTCTTCATCTTTTTGGTTTTGGCATCAAGTCATTTGAAGCTCGATAGGAAAAGTTATGCCTTTTCGTGTGCTATGTCCAGTACACCCTGAGAACAACTTTTGGCATGTGTTTGAGTGTCCATTTAAGTGTCTAAATGATGTTAGAATATTTTGAAATTTTACCATGTCGTACTTGAATAAATTTAGGAAATACTGTAAAAATTTCATAAAATTCTAAATCCAAAAAATGGTTCAACTAAGCTTTATCGTTTGGTACCATGTTGTTGGATTGAACTTCATTAACGTATGTTAACCTCCATTTCCATCCTCCATTTTAGTTTCGTTTATCAAACTTAAACTAACTAAATTAAATCATTTATTTTCGTTAGTTGTTGTAACTTATAATAGAACATAAGGGTAAGCTACAAAGTAAAAAGGAAAATTAAAAAAAAAAATTAATTTAACCCAATTTTTAGAAAATTTAAGAAACACGTTTTTGTAACAAATCCAAATACTAAGATTTGGAACGTTACAATTGGAATTGTTAGCTGTTTGTCCTATGAGAGAATATCATCCTATGCAGCAGTGGTAAATGGCGACATCATAGTAGCCATTGTGGCTGTGGACATAGACTAGAATGGTACGGTGTTCTGAGGTCATTGAATATTGAGATTAGGGGTAACTTAATGGTGTAGAGGACATAGAGGTGCTTGAGGGTGCAGGCGATGTAGTTCAGGCTGAGGAAATGATGGGATGACTTCCAAGTCCTAGTAGGTTGTTTCAAAGTTCACTTACATCTTGCTCGAAAAGGATTTGGCATTGTGACATGACACGTTGTGTATTTCGAATTTAGTAAAATTGATTATACCCAGACCTACTAACACAATTGATCATCTACCTCTTGACTGCATGGCCTTCAACTCATTCCAACTGGCTCATGGCTCAAATTCCCACTTTATCCTTTTGCTCGAGAGGTTTCCAACATTTTGAGATCTAGCTTAGCGAGCTACACCCGAACGAATGGGCTTGCATCCTAGCGCCTTCATCATCTGGAGTACAACAGGAGAATGAAGGAATATTCCCTTGGAAGTTTTCAAGGCCTTTATATAAATAGGGCCTCCAAATTCTTAATACAAAGACAATAGCTGCTAACTCAAGGTCCTGTGTTGGGTAATTCATTGCATACTCATTTGATCGTCTTGAGGAAAAAACAATTAGCTTACAATGCTGCATTAGAACACAACCAAGCCCCTTTTTTAAGCATCACTGTTGATAATAAACCCTTCATTCCCCTATAGGATTGTTAGGATAAGTTCTAAAGTCAAACGTGTCTTCAAATCTTGGAAGCATTGTTCACAATCTTGGTCTACTGTAACTTTATATTCTTTTTGGTTAGTTGTGTAATTTTTAAGAAAAAACTCTTAACAAGCCTTCGATGATAGCCTGCTAACCCAACGAAACTATGCACTTTCCCTAACATTAGATAATGTCGATTATAGCTTCAACCTTACTAGGGTCTACTCAATCCCTTATTTATAAGGCAGAATCTGAGAAATTGAGGTCTTGAGTGACTCATTATATAAAACCCTTAAACGTAATTTTTTTACAAGCATAAAAATACTTAAATATTTAAATAAATAATATATCTATTTTAAACGAAGACTTGTTATAATCCAAAAGATAGAATAGAGAAAAAAAATTATCTCATAATTTTTAGCACAATATCCCATTGATAGAAAAATATTATCAGAATGTAAATAATAATCTCTAAAATTATTAATTGGGAAATATATATTTTTAGAAAAAAATGTAAAGAGTTGGGATTATTTTGATATGAGAAACAAAACTAGATTTTATTAATATTGATTCGAGAACCTTTTAATAAATTTGAGATTTTGAAGGACTAAAGTTTCGAGATCAATAATGTATTTAGACCAAATGTGTATTTATTGAAGGATTGGGAATTACCTTATTAATATCAGACTCTTTTCTAAACTTGTAATAAATAACACATTATAGACTTGAGAAAAAGCTAATTTGGATAAATCAAATTCAAGTTATAACTCATTAAAATAAACTACTTAATGTGTAATATTATTTTTTTCAAATTAAACCATAATTGCCATAACAATTTTGAGCTCATTTGGTAGCTCGTAATTAATTATGTTTGTTAACTTGAGAAAAAAATATTTTGAATAAGATCGAACTTAATTAGAGTCGACCAAAACAAATATATCTACATGAATGTTTAAGTAGTGAAAATTACACCACAATAGGTATTTAAAGATGACAATCTAGAATCAAGTATAAAGCTTACTTGAGCATTAATCAGGTTTTTAAATCAAAATTAATAGTACTCCACTCATCTCTCAATCTCACACACTCTCTACCCCCAATTAATCCACTGGCATCTCTCTATCCCTAATTTAATCCAATGGCATCTCTCAGATGAGGTCAATGCTGTGTCGTTGTTCGGCGCTCTGCATCAGCGAAGGGATCGCTGGCGCTCAAATCGCATCATTCTCGACTACATTCTGTTCTCCATTGCTCAGCCTTGGACAAATTAAGTGTTTTCGATGCTTTTGGAGTCTTGGAAATCTACCTACTTGATGCTACAATAACATGATATGTTGAAGGAGGTGAATGAGTTGAAATAAGAGCAGTCTCCAACTTTCTATCTTTTCTAAGAAATGGTTCGAGAAAGTTGATGGAGGTTTGTGGTTGCAGATGGTTCTATAACAGTTGACGGTGCAGTGGTGGTACTGTGGTGCGGTTGTGGTTGTGGTTGTATTCTGTGGTGTGGTGGTGGTGTGCTGTGCATTAGTGGTGATGGTGTGTTGTTTTTGCGATTACGATGATGGTGGTGGTGGTAGGCAAAGGGTTTTGGGTTTTTTTGTTGAGATGGTGTTGTGGTTGTCGTCACATATCATGTTTACATGTCACAATTCAGAGTTGGTGATGATAAGTGACAGCTCATACTATTAGGTCATAGGTCATTTTGCATAGGTCACAAATCAAATAGAACTGGTCACAAGTCACACTCCACTGTTCATATGTCATATTGTATATGTTACAAATCAATTTCATATGTCACAGATCAAATATGATTGGTCACAAATCATTAATTTATATTCACATGTCACATGTTATAGTTCACAAGTCACTAGTTACTGTTCACGTTGCACATCATCATTTACATGTCAAATGTCATACTATGCCCCCGTTATTTGAAATTTTAATGGTTATAATATTATTTTTTTTAAATGTGCGATTAAAAAAGAAGAAAAAATTTTAGAATTACGTACAATATTATTTTATTGAAAAATATTGTTACGCATTTTTTACCACAAAAAATATACCGCAAGTGTATGGTGTAAAATTTTATAATATAAGAATGTAGTTGGAGTGTCGAACCCACACGAATTACAATTTAAATTTATATTAAGTTCTATAATTGTGTAGCCTCTATTTTATTTAAACGAATGAATTTTTGAATCAATGTTTTATCTAAACTAGAGATGATTGTGACAAATTCGATGAATAAATGCAAGTTATACGAATTAATCAATATAGAAAAGTTTAGGGTATGATTTCACCTGACTATCAAATATTATTTTCAAAAACCCAGTTATCTCTAATCAATTCCCACGTTTATAAGCAAGAAGCCTAATGTGATTCTACCCTCTCTCTCGAGTGCCGGGTAAAAATTAATTTTAGAAATTAATTTAAATATTTCTATTTCGAATTAAAATCAAGATTTATCAAGATTAAGGTTTTTAGATGGAACAAGCTTCATATGTTCTACACTTTTTCTCGAAATCCATAAAATTTAGGTTGTATTATTGTTGTGATCGCGTCTAAATTCTCTTCTCTCGAGTACCAAAATTGACTAGCATCTAATCATTCAATAAGTGGTCAGTTAATTGAAAGCATTAAATCAATAATACAAATAAATAGAAAGGAAAATTTCATAGAAATAACTAAAATAAAATAAAATCATATCCTTAAGTTTTGGCTAATAAAACCCTAGAAGAATTATTTAGTTTATGATATGAAACATGAAATCTATACAATTCATAAAAAATAACATGGAGAGTAGAAATATAAAACTATTTTTGGATGGTTGAATCAATATTTTTCTTCAAGTTGCCTTTACAAAATTCTTGATTTCTTAAATCTTACCCCCTTCAATTCTCCCTTTCAAAGTGGTCTCTAGGGTTATATTTATAGCATTTTGAAGTTTCAAGGCGAGTTGGGGATAGATCGAGCCGAAAACTTTCCAAAATTTTGGCAAATATGGTTGTGGTGGCTTCAAGATTGGTGGATTATCTAGGAATGAGATTAAGTTAGGCTTAGAAGTCTTCTTTGTTGCCTCTGCCTCAACCTTCTGCTCTTCAATCAGTTTTTCTTCAACATGATTTGAAGCATGTGTAATAATCAAGGCCTTTGTAGGCTTGCTCTCTTCAACTACTTTCCCACTCCTCAATGTGATGACATTGCAGTGCTCCAATGGGTTGACCTCGGTGTCACTAGGAAACTTCCTTTGCTGTTGGCAATTTATTACAATTGCTAGCTTACCAATCTTTACCTCTAGATTCTTTACTGTGGCCCCCATGTTGGTCATATAAGTCTCGATGTTGTCAAGTCTTGAATTATCCTTGTTGAACATCTCCCTAGTCTCTGAAATAAAGGTCCCGAAGATATCCTCCACTGATGGATTTATTTCAGAAGCCTGATTATTGAACCCAGGTGGTGGCTACAGTACGTTCATATTGTTACCCTAAGAGAGGTTATCATTGTTTTGCAGTCCTGGATGGTATTGGTTTGTTGAGTAGTTTCCTCTTTGATTGAAGTTTCACCCGTTCACATACTAGACTTGTTTCTTCTCTGACTCAGACTCATGGTATGAAGTAGAAGTAGCTATGATAGAATCTGCTTTCTTTTGAGTTCCTTGTAATGTTAGGTAGTGATAAGTGTATTTTATGCACTTATTGGGGCTCCAAAATATTGACATTTCGTAATTTATTTAATGAAATTATAGCCTAATTTATTATATAATTTGTTATTAGGTGAAACTCAATTAATGGAAGTCAAATTGAAAGAAAGAAGCAGAAAATGGCAACATCCAAAGCTTGGGGGCTAAAGTACAAATATCCAAAAGCGGTGTTGAAGCTCACGATGAAGATTCGAGAATGTTAGGGGTCAAATGGAGACAACTAAAGATCAAAAGGAGTGAAAACAAATCAATTTTCCACC
>CAIGRT010002671.1:0-13017 GCA_903798405.1 Fraxinus platypoda
AGAAGATATATTGGAGGCTTTAACATGCTTGAAGAACTGGAAATGTGCGAAATTACGAATTCAAAAACAAGTTGACAGTATAATGACCAAAGAATTGCAACAAATCCAAGGATAGAATATTGTAAGTTTTTAAATTGATTAGTTTAAAAAAATACGCAATTTTTAAATTTATTTATTTCAAAAAAATTGTACACGAAATATTTTATTCATGTACAATTTTAACTCCGTCTACGTTGATTGTAGCCGATCTCATGCCCAAAAAAAGAAGGGTTCTAACTTTATTTAATTTATAATTCGTATAAATTGCACAAATTTTAAATTTTTTAAAAATATTTTAAATGTCATAAATAAAATAAAATAAAATAGCGAGCCGGCTCGCTAAAGCCAGAGCCAAAAGCTCGGGTCGAGCCAAGATTTTTTGGCTGAGCAAAAGCTTAGCTCGGCTCGGGACAAAAAAAACCCTAATCATTTTTACTTGAGTCGAGCTCGAGTTTCAAATTTCGGCTCGGCTCGTTGACAACCCTACACTAGATTCAGGTGAATTAAGGTCTCAAAGGTAGCAGTGAAGTTCTGGCAATGGTTTTACAAATAGTGAGAGGTGGTGTAGGGAGGAACACATGGTGACATATTTGCTGGTTAGGATGTATTTCTGATCCTTGGTGGAGGATCTCCTGAGCTCCTCCAGGAATTCGATAGCACTTCAATCAGTATATTCTACTAAGCAGTTATCTCTCGGAAAGCTTTAAAAAGGAAGAAGGAAAACATTCAATTTAGGGCTCAGTTGCAATGTTTAAAAATTTCTCCATTTCCCAAACATTTTTATAAAGTAATTTTACTAGTACAAAATTCTTTTCAGCTAACAGTAATTAATGATCTTACCTCCCTCCATATGTCAAAATCTGTTTACCTATGTCTTCTGAAGCAACCATCTGTAACAGACATGTAAACAGTAAACACATTAGACAAATACATCTAAACAAAGGAAATGTCCTGAACTTCTAATAAAAGATAATATTTTGAGTTTTTTTTTCCTTTAGTTTCTGGACAGAATTTAGAGCTAAAAGGATGTAAGAACATGTTGCATACTCTGGATTCCAGGTTCATCAATATAGCAGATTTTGTTGCTTTTTTAGCACGATTCAGCTGTACCTGGTCAACTGCATGGAGAACAGGAAGCGGACAAAGAAATTGCAGAACCAACTTTAGAACTTCATACGAGTGATATATCTAGATTTACTATCTGGAATATTTTTTGAAGAAAACTATTTAGAATATTTTCTAAACCTGAATGTGAAAAGCACAAGGGCACATAAGGTGTTGTTTGGTAATTTGTACACACTGATGGAAGAATACGAGAGGGAGGGGCTAGAAAAATGTTAAGAAGTTTTTCCAAAGAATAAAATATTTATTCATGACACAGGAATATGAAGGATGTTTCAGGATCAACGGCCATAAGAATTCAGAAACAAGATTATGTGAACAGATGATGAAAAAGGTCCAAACAAAAAACAACAGGAGTCAAGCTTAAAAGCCTACAGCAAACCTTCTCCTGGAGTGGCAACCGCAATGAGTTCTTTAACTGCTATGTCAATTGCTTTTGTTACAAAGTCAGAACCCTGAATTTAAAAAGGTAAGCTTCATCACTAAGCTATCCAATAAATACTCCACGAGGAGAATAAAAAGGCATAAGCTGGTCAAATATGAAGATTAACGGCTAGCATGGTCACTGCAAGGTGAAATAGATTTTCTTTTTTCCTTCCTTTATAATCTACCATTGTTCTGTTAAACAGAATTGCAATATTCACCAGGGCAACAAATACACAATAAACAATATACGTAAGTTTGTATCGATGATAAATATAGCCCTTGTTTGGTCTCCATTATTTCTAAAATACATTTCTCTCTTATTTTCAACCACACATTTTTCAATAAAATAATATTATACACAAACCCAAAAATTTTCCTTATTTTTAACCATACATTCTTCATCAAACTACTATTCCAAAATGCATTTTTTTCAAAAAAAAAAAAGGTTGGGGGTCAAACAAGCTTATAAACCCCTTAAAATAGGTTTCATTAATTTAAAAGGGGTGAAGTGCAGCTGGAGATAGCAATTTCCAGATAATGGATTTTTAAACCTAATCTACAAAGAACTGTGGGATTACCTAATCAATCATGACATCATGTTCATTACAATTTATGTCTTTAAGGGCCTATTTGAGAGCCATTTTTTGCCCAAAATGCATTTTGGAATAGTATTTTGATAAAGAATGTGTGGTTAAAAAATAAGGAAAAGTTTTGGGTTTGTGTGTAATATTATTTTATTGAATAATGTGTGGTTGAAAATAAGAGAGAGAAATGTATTTTGGAAATAATTAAAACCAAACAAGGGCTAAATTATTTCAAGTATACCAAAACGAAAATCAGGAACAATACATTAAACCACTCCAATAAAGGGGGCAATAAATGCATCAGCAAAATCACAGTAACATACCAAACTAATTACTAACATGGAAATAATAGATCTAAAATCCATTAAAGCTTTAAGTGGATCATATATAAAATAGACCAAAAATCTAATCACATTATAAATGTACATCATAACAAACACAAAATGGTCACAAAATTAAACAGGTGCCTCACAGTGGTAGCTTGAATTCCAAATAATCCGGTATGATTGTAAATGCTGTTGAATGCAGAAAATGACTGAATCTGGGGATACTCGTTCAGGACTCGGAGATCTGCAGACCATCCAGCAATTAGCAGATGGTAATCAAGATGGAGAAGAAATGAGAAGGAGTGCAAAATCAAGCTTAGGGCTTCTGTAATAGCAAGCATAGATTAATTAAGAGATGCAATAAATGTTACTAGTTATTGAACCGATACGTGTCTTTTAGCTCCTTCGTGTGAATGCAGACAGATGTCTGTTCTTACATTTTTGTAGTGAAATGAACATTATACGTACATAGACGGAAGACAGTGCTTCCTTTCTTCAAGAATCATGTTTACCTACTAGACTGATTATGTACAATAAAGGCAACTCACAAAGTCTAGAGTACATCCCCTTTCCAGGGCCACCAGCTGAGAAAGATCCACCTCCTCCCATAAGCATCTATAGGATCAATACAATCAGCATATCCTTACAAGATGGCTTTCGAACAAAAAGAAATTCGTAAAAGAAATGAGAACGAACAATACAGAACAAGCAATTGTGTGATCTATAGTTGACTGATGTATTCAACAGAGGAAAGAAATTTAAGCATACTACCTGTTAAGCCAAGTGTCAATCCGTGGTAAGTACAATCTTATTTAAGGCTTATAATCACTGAAAAGAAGAACCTGGAGAAATGTCAAAACTATTGCATCCTTTTCCTTGACCCAACCACCAGGAAGTTCAAAGGCAAGAGCGAAATGAGTTGTCTGCCCAAAAGTGGGAAAAGAATATTTATTGCCATATTTCAGATCAATGTTCAGAAATGTGTGCAAATGTAAAAAATGAAATACTTGTGGTACACACCCCTAAATCAGCTTGATGACGATAATCACCCCCTACATAAACTGGCTTTGGCTCAGCTGGACGTGGTACATTGGGTAGGTCAGATAGAAGTGGTTCTGCATATTTCAATAGCTCATCATGGTCAACACCTGATGCAGCAAGGACCATCCGAGAAGCAGTATAGTTTTCCTGTACAATGAAGATACCATTCAGGAGAAGAATGACTGCTAAATATCAAAGGACGGGAATGGAAAGGGGTTGGACTCCCAAAAAGTAAAAAGGATGGTAAAAGTAAAGGAACAAAAAATAAATGTTTGGGTCTCACAGCAACAAACTCCTCCAAAATGGCACTGTTCAATCTGTTCACAGCAGATTCTGAAGCCAAAAGAGCATTCCCATAGGGACCAGAGTAACCAGCTGAATGAATAGCCTCCAAAAGCAAGTGTTGTGGGTTTTTAGAGCATTCACTAACCTCAGCGCTCACCTTATGGAGCTGTAATGAACATTACAATATTTATACACACATTCAAAAGAGCAAAAAAAAAGAGCACTGACTCCCATATAAGACAGATGAAATTTACCTGTTCGCTAACCTCCCAATCCAGAAAAGCGGGGTTCCTCACAGAGTCAATGAGGAGCTCTACCATTTGAGGAACATAGGTCTTCAGAGCATCATAGGTGTAACCCATATGTTCCCTAGAGGCGGAAGCCATGACATTGCCACCAATTGCCTCAACTTCTCTAACAAGACGCAAGTGGCTCCGGTTAGTTGTACTTTTGAAGGCCATACGTTCCAGGAGATGTGTGGCACCAAATGACACTGGAGTTTCATATATTGAGCCACAATCGACATATAACCCGATTGAAGCTGCTGGGTTCTGACAAACAAAGTCAGAAATCCTTACTTTGTTCAGCGTAACAATATATGCAGTTCTTATTCTTTTCAAATGAAGAGAAAAATATACAGCATGTTTGGCTAGCTTAAAATGTATTTATAAGAACCTTTTAAGCTTAGCCAAACATGCTAATGGTTATCACATACCACAGACGTTTCAGATGCAATTTTGAGACCATTGGGAAGAGTCGTTATAGTGGTCTTTCCAGGCTCAACAAAATCAGGCAGTGGAGGTGGAAGTGTAACATCCTTAAGTGGGAAGTCTAGAGGAGGAAGTGACGAAGAATGTTCACCAGTCAACCAGCTAAAGAAACCCCCTGACGATGTCTTGGTCACAACAGCACTCGTACTTGCAAATCTAGTCAATCCCCTATTACTTGCTCGGTCCTGTCACACGATTCAATGTTAAAAAAAAAACTTCAAATCAATGAGACCATGTGATAGTTTCCAGCAAGGATCAGGAATGTCATCCTGCAAATATCAATTGTCCAATTTAAAAGCACGAGACTCTGCTCTCATATATGGAATCCAAAGAATCTTCATTATGCCCTAAACCAACTTGTATTTTTCGAATTACAACTTCATGTTGCAACATAGCATATGTGCACCTCGTTCAAATAAACCTCAAAGCTTCCAGTTTTACTGTAGCAAATGAGCCATACAAAAATTTCGTTCTAAAAATGACACATTTTCTACCTGCTCCCATATGTCATAGAATAAAGCATCAAGGCAAAAGTTCATTTTTACCACAAGCAACAGCATGTTGATTACAAAGTCACATTGAACAATATATCAATCATCGAAATGTGAAAATTACACAAGTGCTATTTCATAAGAGACCAACATCAGATCCAAATAAAAATTAATCGATATATACATACGCATAATAACGTCGATATATATAAGCATATGTATACGTTTGGAATGCTAACCTTGAGAGTCCTGAAGCGAGAAGCTGCGGCTCTGTACATGGCGATGATTTGATGAATCGTAATAGTGAGAAAATGAGGGTTAGGGGTTTAGGTTTTGGGGTTTCAGGGAGAAATCTACACCGAACGAGGATCCTATCACGTGCAAGAATTTACCCCCACACGTGAGAGTTTTTAACCGTTGGATCCACGGACGGAGTCTCGTCAATGCTTGGATCATCGATGTGAGGTACTTCCAAGATCCAACTCAACCAATAAAACTTTAATAATGGTCGGCCAAGGTCAATGATCGATCAGAATTTAGGGGCTACCTTAGCCCCTCATTTGAAAAAAAGGGTCCCACATGAATTGAAATCAAGGGCCTCGACCCCCTGGATTAGGCCCTGGATGAATGGAAAAAAAAATTAATAAATTAACATTTTACTAGTGATGGCAAAAAAATCCGCACCGTCCCGAATGGGGCGAAAAAAACCCGTCCCGACGGGTTGGTGGGGCGGGGTCCCGACTCGAAGCGCCCCGAACCCGCCCCGTGAAGAATAAAAAAAATAATTAACTACAAATTTTAAAAAAAAAAATAGTTAACTGTGAATTTTTGAAAAAAAAAATAATAAACGAGTCAAGCCCTCGCCCCGAACCCGCCCGCCCCGTCTAAGGTGGGGCGGGGTGCGGGGCGAGACGGGCTGGGGAGTGGCGGGGCGGGGCAGGAAGGGGGTGTCCTGCCTCGAACCTGCACCGCTGTCATCTCTACATTTTGCTATATGGTTCAATTGTTTTTAGAAAATATATTTTAACAAACGGTTTCAAAATTAAAAAATTGAAAAAATACCGCTATGAAAAGTATGGACTACGTTGTAAATTAAATACTATTTGTGAACGATATCATATAGATATAGAGCTTTAATTATTTGTCATTAGTTGGTACAAATTCTTCAAAATTCATTTTTAATCATATATTTTCTCAATAAAGTAATTTTGCACGTAAATTCTTAAATTTTTCTATTTTTTACCCACGCATTATTCATCTATAAAAAGTCACTTTTCACAAAATTTATTCTAAAAAATTCTACATCATGGAGCCTCGCAATTAATTATACATGAGTTTCGATTATTTCTCAATTCTCTTTTTTCTCTTAGTTTTATCACATGTTATCGTTACAAAATTTTAACCAATTGAGTTATTCGAAAGTGATTCTTCTTTGTGTTCAAAAATAAACACGAAATTATAACCAATTGAGTTATCAATATGAATATTATTTTTTGTTTAAAAGAAAAAGTGAGAAAGATCTCTTAACTTTATTTGCATAACGACAAATTGTTATATGTTGTTAGGTTTGGTTATATCGCTTTGACTATACCGATTAATGATGTGCGTACATATATTTGCTCCAAGAAGAACAAATTCTATATATTTAATATTTCATAAGAATATTGTATCTTGCTTCATGGAAAAGCTTAAAAGTGATAAATTCTAAAAAAATATATGAATTTAAAAAAATACAATTTTGTAATTCTATTAATATTCTAGAAGAATATTTTCATTGTTTCTCTTGAAGAAACACGACTTATACTATTTTAAGCCCTTACCACTATTTAGTTGAGATCCATGCATAGATATATAATATACATGTCAATCAAACAGTGACAGAGTATTGAATTTTCACTCTCTATAAATACTAGAAGTTTCTTCGACATAACTAATGGTAAGGATAAAAATTTAAATTTTAGTCAAAGTTAATAATGAATTTCATTACTTTTCAGCCACGCATTTGATCAAACTTTTATCAAAATATATTAAAAAATTAATTTTAATCCTCACCAAACAAGGGCCCACATACGAAACAATAATGATGCATTTGATTGCGAGTATAAAATTTGTACGGAAATAAAATAAATTTTAGAAAATTCAATTGCCTAAACTTATTTGCATGGAAATTATTAATTAAATGTGTTTGATTGATTTAATGTTCAACCTAAAAAATATTATAGTTATCCATTTTTTACTGGTGGGTAGATGAGAGAGAGAGTGTGTGTATAGATGAGAGATAAAAGGGACAGTGCATTACCTGAAAAATAAAAACTACATCTCCCTAAAGAAAATTGTTTCCTTATTTTCAAAGAAAATATAGTCACGTGATTAAAAATAGGAAAATATTTTTCATGAAAAAAATTATCAATCAAACATCACAAAATTAAAAAATTAAGTGGAAAAAAATACATTTTTCATGAAAAATATTGACAATTAAACGCACCCTAAACAAATTCCAATAATACATGTTACAAGACAAATCATCTCCTACATAGGAAACAAACAAATTCTCATTGAACGTAGGACACTAGAATTCACTACCTAATCAAAGTGAGACATTGCAAACAAATTCCTATTCTATGTTGGACATTGCATTTAAATTCTAATCAATATGTGGAACAATGTAAAGTTAATTCCTAACCGGCCAACGGCCCCTACTGATTCTTTGAAGGCTTCATTTCCCAAATATCGGGCACTCGTGATCTTTTTGGCCCGTCGTCATGTATGTTTTAGTCGTAACAATTGTAATATGTTATGAAAACCCGAATATTGATAATGAAGTCAGAAGACATCATTTTAAACTATAAAATCTTATTAAGGAAAAAATTATAACATTTTCAAGTATTCTTGTTTTCTTATCTGTCCTGCATTAGCACAAACACGAGGCAATCTGCTTCAATTAAGTCATTTGTCGCTTCGATTCTTCCCTCCCCTTCCGTTCCTCTCAATCGAAATTTCTTTTGTACGAGAACGATGTGAGGCTAGCAAGCGCACAACCGTTGAAACGATTTTTCAATGCACAAGCGCCGAAGGAAAAACCACGGCATGCAGCACATGAGACGTTACTAGCCTTTGCGCCCAAGTTGATGCGGCGGCATAACAAGTGATAACTCTCGTCACAATTAAAATTTAATATCGTGTCTACAACACTTGTCCAGGAATTTGTATTGCCTTATTTATGGGCCAAAACCCCTATTTAGCCACTCTAGTGTGGTAGCTCGCAAATCGTCACCTAACTTCGTAAAATTTAATTCGTTTGTCATTTTATCGATGTGACACTACTAGAAAAATAACTTTTTTGTAACGGACAAAATGTGTTGCATTAGAAATTTTGCACATGCATCTGTATGTTACATCCTTCGATATTGCCAAAAAGTAGGTGGCTATGAACAGTGTCCCTTGCATAAGACAAGGGAACGGAGGACAGGTGATTTGCCAACATTCAAACATTATTATTAACAAGAAGGAAAATAATACAAGGCAAAAAAATCGAAAAATTAACAAAATGAAAGGACATTACATTCAGAACAAATGAAAGATAAACATTTACAACGCGCATTTCTTGTTTACATCAAATCTTGAGTTAATTGAGCAAACACCATACTGCCTTCTGATTCCCCAAAATATTAAATTCCATCTATTTTGCCAGAATTTTCACCATTTAAGTTTGTCTGGGAAATACTGCAAAAAAAGAAAATTGCTACATCTTAGCGAGGAGAAAATCCAAATGTAAAAATTCACTCTAAAAATGAATGGCCAAAAGGCACATTAACATACCTTTTCAATGAGGGAAAGGTAGTATGGCTTTACTTTTTCGACATCAACGCGAACTTTGCTCTTACTGTAAAGGTCATATTTGCTGCAAATAAAATTTTAAAGATAATTCAAAATGTTAAACTCTATCAACCCTAATACGCGTACACTGCAAGAAAACAAGACATTCACGAGCCAAAGATCGTCGCCAGTATCTAAAGAAGTACATAAAGAAAGTTTCAGAAAAGGGTTTTTACTTGAATATATGAAGCCACTTCAAATTCTCTACATCTTCCTCGTTCATCAAGTGTGTGTAAGCTCCAGCCTTGTGTAGAGCTGCACATCATTATTCCATCTCAGTCACACTATTTAGAAATTAAATCATATGCTTTAACTAGTTAATGTATTGGATTCAGATCTTACGATAAAAAGAGTGGTAACGGATGATGAACAATGCAGCTGAAGGCAACGTCGTTTTATTTTCTTTAGCTACCTGAAAATAATAAAGACGTGTCTATATATCAAAATTAAGCAATTATGACATGTTTTTTATGCTCGACAAATAAGACAATATTGACAAGATTGATTAAGGAAAAAATATTAAATAATTAACCTATTTGTACAATCCTTGTTAACAACATTAATAATCTTGGTGTTGTCAGAATTCGAACCGTTGATTTAAAAAATAATTTTTAAAATTGATGAATGTAATGCTGTCAAGTGTGAAGATGTTAATCAAGATTGTACGAGTAGCATAATTTAACATTAAAATGAAGCAGCAAGTGTAAAATTACCAAGTACATGTAGTCATCATGTCCCCATGACATCACAACATTTTCTAGTCCACATCCTTCTTGGTAAATTCCATTCTTAGTGGTGTAAGCAGGGTTCTTGGAATCTGGGTTGTCCTCAAAATACTGCAGCACATTAAGAATATTTGCATAAGCAAAATTTAAGATTTGCGATAGATAGAAGACTGGGTAAAATTGATCAAGAATTAATTACTTTGTGGTGAACAATGGATTCATCAAATGCACAGCCAAGTGGGAATGTGTCTCCTGTGATGTTATAAATTTAGTTCAAAATCATAATATTGCATTAAAATAATTAATTTGAATATTAAAATATAATTAATACTCACCAACAACAGCCCATTGAGGGAGCTCTCCGAACTCTGGAAGAAGAAGAACTTTTCCAAGATCTGCAGCCCATAAGAAAAAGATCTTTAGAAGACGAAACTTGTTCAGTATAGTCGAGTCGATGTCACGAAAAAAGGATGAATATTATTTTTGACACATTGCATGGCAAGAAAACCAAGAACTTAGTCTTATTAGAATATTAGTTGGTATATACCATGAATAAGGCCAGTCAAATGCAACCAATCTTCATTAGGATAATCTTTTCTAATTGCTTCTGCTGTCTGCAATAAGTGCTCAATCTGGGGTTCATCCAAATCAGGATCGCTATCATCCACAACATTATTCAAAAGTTCACAACATTCCCAAATGCTCATCTTTATTTTGTCAAGTTTTCCAAATTCTTCCCTCATTCTCTTCACCTGCATACAATATTCACAATTATCTCCATGTCAAAATCAAAGGACATTTCACTACCTAAACCTTGTTGTTTAAGGAAATTTTTAGTACTTACATATTCATATGTTTGGTTGATGTGTTGCAATCGATAAAACTCCTCGACGGACTTTTGTCTCTCGCTTTCTGCATCATAATCCCTGTCCAAAATTATCGAGTCAATATGTTCCTTACCAAATATGTCATAAACGAACATAAAAATCGAGTATCGTAGTCTTTTATATGGAAAAAACTATGTCGGAATGAAGAAAAAGGACAATGAGCAAACCTAAATGAATGGCCATATGAGTTCATTTCAGGGGCTTCAAATCCACATTCTGATTCCATTTTGGGCATGACAAATCCTCCATCCAACACAAGTTCATTTGTGTCAGATACAATTTCCTTTCCTCCCACTGCAAAGATTAAGAAAAACCCATATTACATCTAAACACGAGAGTTGTGCTCGTTGCCCTTCAACAAAACCAACAGCATTAAATACACAAAAAGAACACAAGAAAATAAATTGTACCATGATCTGCAGGCTGCTCGATAAGAATAGTCATATTCTCCTCAAAAAAGAATTAAACTAAACAAAATACAGAAAGAAAGAATGAATGAATATGAATTCGATGTGTGGAGGGTCTTGAGAAAAGTAGAGGTATTTATAGTAGGGTAAAGGAGTCCTTATCTGATAATTAGAGTTTTTTATGTCCTCAACAGAAAATCTATTTCGGGTCCTTAACTGAAATATGAGTTTCTTCCAGACGTACTTTACTATACACGCTTGTGGTACTCACATCCCACCATGGTGCGTGAGGTACAATCTTTTCAGATATATCCGCATCTATTCCATAAAGTTAAATTTCATACCCTGGAATATTCTCGTGTTGATAGAATTCATCTTCCTACCAATTTAGATAGGATTTTATCCATTTATCTGATAAGAGTTCATTTTCTTATCAATTTAGACAAAATTTTAAGATAGCAAATTTTTATCCGTTTTATTATCCACAAAAATCTTAAATCGATTTGACGATTATTTAAAATATATTAATCTTATTTTCTTATCTAATTCTGTTAATAATTAAACTCTATAACTCCATATATTTTTCATTTCTTAGTTTTGAAATCTTAGCTCCAATTAAGCAAGTTAGTAGAAATTATAAATATTTTTTCTAATATATAAAAGATTGGTTTTGATTCGATTCAAATTATTGGACATCAAATCAACTGATAACAGGTTTTGGGGTTAGGTTACCCTCGTGAGTCATTGTAGCATGTGTCATCAGGATAAGGGACATAATGACTTAACATCATCGAAGCAAATTTTGAATACTTGATATGACATTAAAATAAAAATGGTCAATATCAAATATCTGTGAGAAGGTGAGAAATAAGTTTCATCGTCGAGAGAAAAATAATTCAGATTATCAGCTAAGATCCATAAATAATCACTCAATGATAAAGGATGTACGAGTCTATATGTAGGATTCATACTCGTAACATTTCTTATTGAAATTGAATTGAATCGGACTACACCACCTCTAAATTAGGACTATCCCTAGTTGGATTTTAATTAATCAATAGAGTCGAGTCGGGTCGGGTGGAGAAATTAATTATATTTGCAACATTTGTCTAATATGCAATTGTAAGACACGCGCTTTGCAAAGAGTTGCAAAGAGTTGTTGAATATTAGAGGGCTGACTCATCTTAACGTGTGTATCATATCTTATTTACAGCAATTTTTGGTCCTACTGACGCGGAACTGAGTCATTTCCTACCACATTTTCACTTGTTTATTTCGTTTGAAAATTCAACGGCTGAGCTGTGCCCTGCAACTGGATGATATTTTATACTTACACTCAACAAACGTTCAATTTCGTGACACGTCAGCAATCAACTCGATTTATCCAGCAAAATAGGTTAATTTATTGCAACCGGCCGGCGCTTCTATTTTCCTCCAATAACCAACATGTTTGCATTGCAAAGCTAGAAAAGTGAGTGAACGGGGGATATGAAACCAAGATGGAAATTAATAATTTTTAACTACTTGGAATAGGAAAAATTTATTTTTGTTATCTTTGTAAATATATTAAATTCTTTTACAAGAAAAATATTGTTGGGTTGCATCAATTATATTGGTGTCGAGTCGATGCCAACAAAATCCAGATTTGTAATGAAGAGATTCAAAATGGTCCCACAAAAAGATATCAATATTGAATGTTTTAATTGTGAAATATTGACCTTTTGAGAATAGACAAAGACATCACACTAGCAACCATATAAAGATACTAAATCTATGCAACATTTTGTTTAGCCGGCTGTTGTTGGGAATTTACTTAACATGCACAGTAAAAAATTAATGAAATTTTAATTCCCACCACGAATCTGCTTTGCGTTTGGATAGAAACTGTGTTTAGAATAATACCTTTGATGAATTCTGCAAATTTCTTTGCTGATTCTCGAACTCCAATGATCTCAATTTGCAATTCAAGCTGTCTAATTGTCCGGCTCCAATGGTGATCCACACAGAGAACAAGAATGACGGCTAGGATTTTCTTTTC
>CAIGRT010002681.1:0-10320 GCA_903798405.1 Fraxinus platypoda
CTTCCCTTCCTGAAGGGCAGAAGTAGAAGAGAAATGAAGATTCATTGCTGGACGGTCCCTGTCATCTAAAATAGCATGTCCCCAACCAATAAGGACGTAGTAATGCTGCCTTACACCAGATGTTACACAAATGACATTCTCAGGCCTGATGTCCCCATGCCGAATTCCCCCCAAAGCGGCGGTAGAAAGAGCAGATAAACAATCGTGGCAACATCTGATAGCCTCGTCTAATCCAAATTGGCCCATTCTTACCATGTCAGCAACAGTCGTGCCAACTGGGCTGGTTACCAAGACAGGAGTACCACACCATGGGTGGTCACAATTACCGCCAGAGCTTGGTCTCCGGCACTGACCAGGGTGAATTATCCTGCCGGACGCACTCAACTGGGGAATATATTTGCTGCACAAGCCCTTCTGTTTCATAACACTCAATACTTTAGTTTGCCTCTGAACTTGATACCACAACTTCATATCTTCCCACGCTGGCTCCATCTGAGAAGGATGTGAACCAACATACAGAAACAGATTCTTTCTTGGGTCTTCAACAGGCGAGGCCATATAATATTGGATCTCACCATCATTCAGAACTTCATTAATCTGATAACCATTCTGCCAATCTGAATCCTCTAACCACAAAACAGATCCTACTTCTAGCTTCATTAACTTATCCGATTCAACTCTAGCGGAGTCTTCCTGTACTTCCACTATTTCAGGTGAAGCACTTCTCTGCTCGAACCGAAACAAACCATTACCATTCACCCTTGTATCCCCTAACTGCCTCTCAATCCTTCTAGCTTGAAGGCGGGAACTGTGGTCAGCAGCCAGATCTTCAACTGATGTCTTAGGCATTCCAGCATATTGTGTGATAGAATGAAATGTAGCAAAAAGTACCTGCAGAGCACCAATATCCCCCCAATTAGCATTTCCAAGCTTGTTCCAGATCATATCAATAGGGGAAATGGCAATTCGAGAATGATTTCTTATCCATGCAGCAGAACATTCATACACATTATTTACATCAAACTCCAACTTATTCAAATCCCCTTCGACTTTTATAACACCACCATATTGACAATCGACTACTAGAACAAACACAGAATTCAAACTCAGAGGAGTACTTGATCTGCTGAGATTTCTTGCAAGCAATATGCGAAGAGCAAAAAACAAAGCTTCACCTATAATTGGAAATGATGGCTTACAGTCATTTTCTACTGAAGCAATGTCAGGCCTCAGGAGTGCTAATTCAAGAATATCATCCCACTTTCCTTGTGGATGTCTAGGGTTCTTTAGCATTAAAGCCGTGGCACAAAGTCCTCCAAGTTTACCCTTAGCAATTGCTTTCTCAGCTTGGTAAAATCTCAAGTTTGCATTATACAAAGAGGAAACATAGAAAGTCATTGGCTCGTTCTCCTGACCCCAGAAAGACTCCCACAAGCTGTTCACACTCGCGTGCATGAAGTCCTCAAGAGCAAGATAAGCAGTTGCTTCAACAGTGCCAGGAGTTGATGCATAAATAGCACTAGGCATCCGAATCAGCTGCTGGAAGGGAACACCTTCGAGTGCATAATCAAACTTCTGAAGATCTACCAATTCGAAAGGAACAACAAATGCAGGCAGCGTATTATCTTCAGCGTTATTCTCAAACCAATATGTAAGCTTTTCCGTCAATAGATCACTATCTACAAATCTACGGAAAAACTCTTTTCTATCCTGAGCCCGACCACCAGATGAAATACTGGATTTTTTTGTACCAGACTCCACCGAATCCCGATCGGGGGATTTACCTAACAATATATTGAATTTTACACATCTGTCAGTTGCTTCAGGGAGTTCATCATGAATGATACGTTTGCAATAAAATAGAGCCAGCAATTAACTGAAAACAACCTCAAAATGATACTGACTTAAGGGAAGCAGAACCAGGATAGACAGAGAGGAACAATGTAAACATTTCATAACTACTAAAAGCATGTGCAAAATATTTATTCAAAAAGATTTCAGAGCTGTCCCTCAACATTCCAAATAAATGACCAACTTAAAAGTTGGTAATCCATGAACCAAAATACAAAGTAGATTAAGGAATTCCTCTTCAGATATAATAATTACAAAGGCCAAATTGGTTATCGATGCATTTTGCCTCCCTGACACAAGTGTACGCCTCAATATGCTATCCCCAGAGAAACTGAAAACATTCAATTTTGAGAGAAGAGCCAAATAATAGCTATAAAGGACAAGATTGCATAGCACACCTCAGCTCCCAGTGGCTTATGCCCAGAGACATGCGCCTCAGAAAGTCAAGGTGCAAGATTTGACAAATGGCTTGTAAAGCATAAGCTTTGAGGCTCTGAATGAAGCTCTCGTGTAAGGAGCCTCATGGCACATCCTCAAGTAGCCTTGAAAACGATGACAAGAGCAAGCAGTGCAGTTGTCAAAATTACATTGATAAGAATATATACTGGCAATTTTGCAGGCATTGATTATAATATTTGTGTGTATATGCAGTGATGACATAAGCCAGAAAAGGAAATAGAAAAAATGAAAAGGGTGAATAACTGTTTGACTGAAAGCAGGGAGGTTATAACTGTATGGCTACAAGGTTGCTTCTCCAACCACAAAACGCACTTCTATTTTCCAATCGCTAGAGGAGATTGATAGGCCTCCAATTAGGCTGACTTACACCAGACGCAGAGGGCAAAACGGTCAAGCAAGAAAGTGACAACAAGGCACAGAAACTTCTAGAATTAAAATAAGAGCACTCAGTTTGTTAGAAGTTGTTATTTAATTTGTTAGACAATTCTGTTAGAGCAGGCTATATGTAAGGGGAGAAACGGAAGGCAAAGGCATTGAGAAAAATAGTGAGTCACTGTGGAGATTACCAGCTTCTCGAATTGCTGGAATTATCTTTTCATTCTTGTATTTGCAGTTTACCATCTAGTGAAATATTATACAGAAAATCCCAAAAAAATACACCGTGTCCAATTCTTGTTACAACCCAGCTCTTTACCCTATCAACTGGTATCAGAGCCTTCGATCCAACAGCACCATGACTCTCACCGACAGAGTTGTAGTCTTGGAATAGCAAGCGACGGACAATCATCGCGAAATCCAGACCGGAATGGCGACAATGAGAACGGAATTTCACCAGCTCCACTCCGAACTAATGGAGAAATTTGATCTCGTGCTCCAATCATGGAATGCGCAGGAGAGGGAGAGAAAGGAAAAAGGGATGACCACCATCAAACCTCTGACTTTCTCACCAAATTCAGGGGAAACCCAGGCAAGTACGGAGCGAGGCCATAGCAGTGGAGGAGCTGTGGAAACCGGGTGGCGTGGGGATTCACGGGTACGTCGACTAGACATGCCTGTGTTTGATGGTCAGGACCCAGATGGGTGGATCTTCCGTGTGGAACGCTATTTCATAGTCAACCGAATGTCGGAGGAGGACATGAGAGAAGTCGCCGCCATCTGTTTAGAAGGAGAAGCGTTGGCCTGGTATCAATGGGAAGATCGACGGCGACCCATTGTGAACTGGCAGGAGTTAAAACTCCGGTTGTTGCGGCGTTTCCGTTTGTCGCAGGAGGGGTCCCTTTGTGTTCAATTTCTGGCCCTTCGCCAGACCACCTCCGTCAAAGAATATCGCCGACAGTTTGAGACGTTGGCTTCACCGTTGCAGAACATCTCAGAGGAGGTGTTGGAAAGCAACTTCATTAACGGGCTGAAGGCTGATATCAAAGCAGAGGTCCAACTACTTAAACCAGAAGGCCTGGAACAGATTATGGACTTGGCCATGAGGGTGGAGGAGAGGAACAACATCATCAGGTTTGGCCCAAATAGCCTTGGCCCATATAAATCTAGATTTATCCCAGGCTCTAGCCCATATCCAACCCAACAACCCACAACCATTCTGAAACATCCCACTCCCGTAAACAACAGTTCCAACCGCCCTAATTTCATCCCAAAATCACAGCCCTCCTTCAAACGACTCACTGATGCCGAACTGCAATCCAAACGGGAACGGGGACTCTGCTACCGCTGTGATGAAAAGTTTACCGTTGGACACCGATGTAGAAACAAGGAGCTACAGGTGATGGTGATTAGGGAGAACGAAGAAGAAGGGAGTGCAGGTGTCGAATTGGTGGCAGAAGACGACGTGCTGGCTGGCGAACTTACAGACGCCACCGACGAGGAGTTTACAGGAGTCAGTCAAGCCGTCGAGTTGTCTATTAATTCGGTGGTGGGCCTGACGACTCCTGAGACCATGAAACTGAAAGGATTAATTGGAGGAAGAGAGGTAGTGGTGTTAATCGATTGTGGCGCCTCTCACAACTTTATTTCGGTAGAAGTGGTCCAGCAAAGTGACCTTCCGTTGTCAAGGACAACTGGTTATGGCGTAATCATGGGGACCGGACTCACAGTTAAAGGGGAGGGCATATGCAAGGGGGTGAAGCTCCAGCTGCAGAATCTGACTATGGAGGATGACTTTTTACCCTTGGAATTAGGGAGCTCCGACGTCATCTTAGGAATGCAATGGTTGCGTACCATGGGGGAAATGAGTGTGAACTGGAAGAAATTGACCATGACCTTCAACGTAGCAGGTGGGAAGGTTACCTTGACCGGGGATTCGAGTCTGAGCCGAACATCTGTATCTTTGAAGTCTATGTTGAAAGCACTCAAGGCACAAGGGCAGGGAGTTTTTCTTGAACTGGGGAACATCTCCGTAAAGGCTGAGGTAGCTCCTCCAGGGCCTCCAGATAGTATCTCCGAAGTGCTGCACGACTTAGTTGCTGTTTTTGCAAGTCCCAGTCAGCTTCCTCCCTCAAGAAGTCATGACCATGCCATCAACTTGCAACCAGGGACTTCCCCAGTTAGTGTTCGCCCTTACCGTGACCCCTACTTCCAGAAAAATGAAATAGAGCGACTGGTGCGTGAAATGATGGCAGCAGGCCTTATTCAGTATAGCATTAGCCCCTTTTCAAGCCCAGTTTTGTTGGTAAAGAAGAAGGACGGGAGTTGGAGATTTTGCGTGGATTATCGAGCCCTAAATAAAGTCACGATCCCAGACAAATTTCCAATACCGGTCATCGATGAATTGTTGGATGAGCTCAATGGGGCAACTATATTTTCCAAAATAGACTTGAAGTCGGGATACCACCAAATACGAGTGAGGCCAGAAGATGTTCCGAAAACGGCGTTCCGAACACATGAGGGGCATTATGAATTCCTTGTCATGCCATTCGGGCTGACGAATGCTCCAGCAACGTTCCAGTCTATCATGAATGATATTTTCAGAAATTACCTTCGTAAAATCGTTTTGGTGTTTTTTGATGATATACTGGTGTATAGCCGCACCGAAGAAGAGCACCAGGAACACTTGCGTACAATACTACGCATACTCCTGGATAATCAGTTGTATGCGAATGAGAAGAAGTGTCTTTTCGGGCAAAAGGCAGTGGAATACTTGGGGCACATCATTTCTGGGGAGGGAGTAGCAGCTGATGAAACCAAAGTGGAGGCCATGAGAGATTGGCCTAGACCAAAATCCCTTAGAGAGTTAAGAGGATTTTTGGGATTGACGGGGTATTATCGCCGGTTTGTCATGTCTTATGGGAGCATCACATGGCCACTAACGCAGCAACTAAAAAAGGACAGCTTTGGCTGGAACGAAGAAGCAGAGGCTGCCTTTGCGAAATTGAAGCAAGCAATGATGACAGTGCCAGTTCTGGGATTACCCGACTTTTCACAATCCTTTGTGGTTGAGACAGATGCATCCGGCTATGGATTGGGTGCAGTTTTGATGCAAAGACGGAGACCTATTGCCTACTTCAGTCGCGTGCTTCCTCCACGAGTTAGGAGTAAATCCATCTATGAAAGGGAACTCATGGCCGTGGTATTTGCAGTGCAAAAGTGGAGACACTATTTATTGGGGCGTAAGTTTGTGGTCCGAACCGATCAGCGCAGCCTCAAATTCTTACTCGAACAACGTGAAGTTAACCTGGAATATCAGAAGTGGTTAACCAAGTTACTTGGATTTGACTTTGAGATTGAGTACAAACCAGGGTTGGAAAATAAAGCAGCTGATGCTCTCTCTCGAATAGATGCGACGGCAACTATAATGGCTATGAGTGTGCCGTGTGCAATACAACTCAGTGCAGTTCGGAACGCAGTGGACGAAGACGCTGAATTAGGGGCAATCGTGACTTCCATCCGTAAAGGGGAGCCTGGCCCCCCAGGGTATGTTTTACTTTAAGATAACTTGTTGTATAATGACAGATTAGTGCTGCCCAGGGCATCTCCATTGGTGCAGGTTGTGTTACATGAGAGCCATGACGGTACAATAGGAGGTCATGGGGGGTTCCTGAAAACATTTCGGCGAGTGGCAGACACATTTTACTGGAAGGGTATGAGGAGGGACATTAGAACCTACGTCACAGCTTGTGCAGTCTGTCAACAAAATAAGTACTCGACCCTTGCCCCAGCTGGGCTACTCCAACCCTTGCCTGTGCCTGATAAAGTATGGGAAGATATCTCGATGGATTTTATAGAAGGGCTGCCACGTTCGGAAGGGTATGACTCCATTTTAGTGGTGGTTGACCGTTTAAGCAAGTACGCACATTTCATTGGGTTGAAGCATCCATTTACAGCGCCTTCAGTTGCAGCCACTTTTACTAGAGAAATTGTCAAACTTCATGGGTTTCCTCGTTCTATAGTCTCCGATCGAGACAAAGTGTTTTTAAGTCAATTTTGGGAAGAATTGTTTCGACTGCAAGGGACTAAATTAAAGTTTAGTTCCGCGTACCATCCTCAAACGGACGAACAGACCGAGGTCGTCAACAGGGGGGTTGAAATGTACCTGCGATGTTTTGCTTCAACTAAACCTCGACGATGGTATCATTTCCTACACTGGGCTGAATTCTCCTATAACACCTCTTTCCATGTGGCTGCCCAGTTCACACCTTTTCGAATCCTGTATGGGCGTGATCCCCCTCCATTGATTCAGTTTGAGAGAGGGACCACAGCCATCTCATCCCTAGAGCAACAAATGCTGGAGCGAGACAAGATTTTGGAGGAACTAAGGGTACATTTACATCGAGCACAACAACAGATGAAACTAGCAGCGGATAAGCATAGAAGGGATGTGGAATTTGCCACCGGTGAGTGGGTATATGTGAAAATGCGGCCGTACAGGCGCAAGTCGTTGGTCACACGCTCCAATGAGAAACTAGCTCCGCGTTTTTACGGTCCCTTCGAAATAGTGGCAAGAGTGGGAAAAGTGGCCTACCGTCTAGCTTTACCAGTTCATACTCGTGTTCATCCCGTTTTCCATGTCTCACAACTAAGAAAGGTTGTAGGAGATGCACATGTTATCACTCCCTTACCTATTCAATTGGGAGAAGACTGGGAATTGCTTGTGGAACCAGAGTTGGTGCTGGGGTACAGACCACATAATCAGAGGACATCCGCGGGAATGGACGTGCTAATTCAGTGGAAGGGTTTATCTCCAATGGAAGCAACCTGGGAGCCATTTGATCTGATTAATCAGCAGTTCCCTACCTTTCACCTTGAGGACAAGGTGACTGCAATGGGCGGGGTATTTGATAGGCCTCCAATTAGGCTGACTTACACCAGACGCAGAGGGCAAAACGGTCAAGCAAGAAAGTGACAACAAGGCACAGAAACTTCTAGAATTAAAATAGGAGCACTCAGTTTGTTAGAAGTTGTTATTTAATTTGTTAGACAATTCTGTTAGAGCAGGCTATATGTAAGGGGAGAAACGGAAGGCAAAGGCATTGAGAAAAATAGTGAGTCACTGTGGAGATTACCAGCTTCTCGAATTGCTGGAATTATCTTTTCATTCTTGTATTTGCAGTTTACCATCTAGTGAAATATTATACAGAAAATCCCAAAAAAATACACCGTGTCCAATTCTTGTTACAACCCAGCTCTTTACCCTATCAGAGATCCATTCCAAAGTTGATGATCTCATAAAGCAACCGCAAATCACCACCTTTGCCTGGTATCCAGGACAGAAATTTGTAAAAGAAACTACGAAAAACATATTCTGCTTAACCAATTTACTATCCCCATTGCACAGATCAAAAACTCAAGACACACAATTATCCAACAAAATACGAACCCATACCAATCATAGATATCCATCTAACTACCGTAATTCTCATAAAATCAAATAACAAATGAAAACCAATTCATAATTCAGTCATAACAAAACAAAAGCCAAATTTAGGGTTTACCTTCCATAGTCTGAGAGAGAGAGAGAGAGAGAGAGAGAAGAATTGAATCCAAATGAATATCTTGTTCTAGATCCTTGGCTTTAGAGTAGACATCAGTAAACAGCGAGTCTTATTACGATTCCAATATCCTCTCTCTCTCCACCGCAAGCACTTTCTCTCTCTATTACTATGTGCGTATATGTGAGTTCTCAAAAATGCCCCTGTTTTTATTGAGAAAAAGATATTGGTAAGGTACAATATTTGAGGCCTAAGGTATTACATCCAACTTGCACCTTGTGCTGAATTAGGTGTACGTTAGTCCGGCTATCTGCTTCTTGATTACTATATTTTTAAGCAATATTTAACTTTTAATTTATTATTAAAACGAATGACTTATTTTTTTATAGTTGTTCTAGTATTTTTCAAAGTTTGTCCGAAGAGTATCGACAAATGATAATTTAGAAATGCTCGATTTTTAGCTACATGCATACCTAACTCGTTATTAACGATATAAGAAAAGGAAGTAATAAAAATAACTTCAGTATTAAGTATTGAAAAATATTTCGTCGAGAAAAGTCAGAAAATACTTTGAAGCAATCGGATTATTCACGATAATATTTTGAATGACCTTTTTAGAAATTATTTCAAATTATTTTATTTTATTTCTAACATATTGAAAATAATTAAATAATTTTTTTTATAAAAGAAAATTAGTTTGTAAAATCGAGACAAAATGATTAAGGGAGGATGGTGATGATCTTTGACTTGAATAGTAATTAAAGTAAGGTTGATTTATACTTTTTTAAAAGTACATAATTTTTTTTAACAATAAAAATAAGTGATTTGATTATTTCTAATTTTAGGAAATAATTAATTTTTTCCAAGGACATTAATTTCCAATTTATCAATTATAAGTAATCTAATAAATAATTAATTAATTATAAGATAAAATAAGACAACTTATTTAAGTAGGTCAGAGATTCTATTGATGGTTGAGCTAATTTTGGCTTATTGGATTAAGCGAGTTTACAACTTTACAATGTAGATAAGGACATCAATTAAAAAAAAAAAAAATTGAATAGTAATTAAAGTAAGGTTGGTTTATACTTTTTTAAAAGTACATAATTTTTTTTAACAATAAAAATAAGTGATTTGATTATTTCTAATTTTAGGAAATAATTAATTTTTTCCAAGGACATTAATTTCCAATTTATCAATTATATGTAAGCTAATAAATAATTAATTAATTATAAGATAAATAAGACAACTTATTTAAGTAGGTCAGAGATTCTATTGATGGTTGAGCTAATTTTGGCTTATTGGATTAAGCGAGTTTACAACTTTACAATGTAGATAAGGACATCAATTAAAAAAAAAAAAATCATTATATGTATGTTTTTAATATTTGTATAGACTATTAGTCACAATTGCATTTTCTCAAATTTTAAGTTGATTTCAGTTTGTTTATTTATTGCTTTCAAAAAAAAAAAGTTTGTTTATTTATCGATCTAATGTTATGAGTTTTACATGTTATTTATGGATAGTATTTGGATTTCAGGTACGAGTTATTCTATATAGTTAGATTTAAAAAACACTAGGTTGTGAACTTGCTAACAAAATTTCATTTTGATCAGATAATAAATCATTGAGATATCAACGTTCGATCACAACTACACAGACTATCTAGCTGTACACTTTTCTGCAGTGTCCCTTCCGTTATCTCCTCAATTCATTTTATATATGTACTACAAGTTTTAGGGACACTCTCCTTATTAGTTTTCGTGTTTCAAATTGTACACCAAATTTCACAAGGAAACTATTGTTTCGATCCACCAAATTAATTAGGGATAATTACATTGCAAGCTTTGTTTAGTTTTAAAATTCTATTGTTATTGCTTAAACTTTTAAATATAATAATCAGGGTTGAACGTGCATTGTGTGTCATTTTGAAATATTTTATAAATGCTGTAAAAATAAAATTTGATACTGATTTGTTGGGCGGGTTTGAAGAGTCACAAACTAACTAAGGGATATAAAATTTAGGATAGAACTTTAAAAGAAGAAAATTGTACTCTCAAAATCCAACTTTTAT
>CAIGRT010002707.1:0-12162 GCA_903798405.1 Fraxinus platypoda
ACACGAGACTTGGGCCGCGACTAACTGTAAAGGCCTGGGGATAGCAGCTAAGGCCTCGGAATAATAGTCAGGGCCTCGGAATCCACGTCAGAGGCTAGGAAAGTACCCCCTGTTTTGATATGGTGCCACGTGTCGCTACCAAATATGACCCGTAACAGGTACCATGATTGAACATCTCCGTCCAAATGGTAGCCGGCCATAGGAAATTTTTCTGCCTCTTCCGTATGTTGAAAGTCGAAAAATTGCTCTACTCGGCAAATCCACCCCGTGGGATCATCCATGCCATCGTAGCGTGGAAAATCTAGTTTGGTAATCTTGGGCCTTCCTCCAGATTGACTACGGCGGTTGTCACGAAAGGAACTAGCGTCATCTTCCTGTCCTACACCGCTTTCTGCAAGGCAATTGAACATAGTCTCCATGTGTTGCAAAAGACGCTCCTCGCTAGCTTTCATGGCTTGTTGTAAGTCGTGTTGACCCATAGATAACGAACTAATCTCCTTTTCCAGTTGATCCAAGCGGTGGTCAGACTGATACCAAGTTGTCAGGCCCCTTCGATTGAGATCTAGTGATAGGTCGTTTAACGGGTAATGACCAAGTATCGTCTTTGCGTTGACGACCTATGATGGTAGTTTGGTAGGACACTTTGAGGGATCCTAGACCTCCCGTGTTTGGTTAATTCAAGAAAACCAATAAAACTCCCAAATCAACACAAGGTTGAAGACAATGATAATTCCATACTTTTATTCATGGCGTCAAGCTGTTAAATAGTTGAATAGCTTCGTGTAAAAAAGGTAATAACGTCTACTTAGGAAATTGGAAATTATACTTGCAATATTCAAGCTTTTATTCTAAGGAAAAAGCAACAATTTAGTAATCATAATTGTTTGACTTGAATGTGTAATCCCCCTTCACGTGCTTGATTGGTCCCTAACAGTGTAGCAATATTATGAATGTTTTTATGGTCAAGTGACTTGCTCTAAGTATATGGATTATTAGCCATGCATGGTGCGTGAGCTTGTTGATTTACACGAATCATGTTGTAATCAGGTCAAATGCGGCGTTTTCTTGTTGAAAACATTCCATCACGTAGTTGGAGTCACACCTTTTTTGTATTTGTGGTGGCCACGTTATACTTTGACTCGAGTAGTGGTGTTCTTTTTGTTGGAAGTTTTCATTCTCTGTATTTTCTGTCATGGGTTCCATATAGGGAGGGTGAGTGAAAAGAAAATGAGTACTCTAGCAAACATTGAACTTCTAGTTAATATTTTGTTATTACCTTCTCTTGAAACAGGTTATAATTTTTTTATGACAACTCTACAGCCGGAAGAAGGTCGAGGCAGTTTATGTTATATGTAACTGGTGGTGTTCGTTACTTTCTAGAAAATTAAGATTTATTAATTGTTAGTGATAAGAAGTGGGCAATTTCAGAGTTATTTGGTCAAGGAATCGAACCTCAACTGATCAGAACTTGATTGTCTTGTCGTTTTAGCTTTATAAATAATTAAAGTATTGAAATGTGAAGGAGGCAATAAAAAAAGGAAATTGCAGTATTGATGAATGTACACTTGCAAAAGTAAAGTCCACTGGGAATAGGAAATTGCAGAACGCGTGTGAAGTGCAATAGATAAAAAGATAAGATGGGCCGAATTTGGAATCACAAAAAATATGGAGGCGGGAATATTACGTGTACCATTAAATTAATATCCAACTTAGACGTGTTTTTGCAAAAGATCGATCCTCCATCAACCCCATTATTCTTATTCCTTCTATCTTTGCCGTTACCGACTTCCAAATCCAATTATACTCCATCTTCTTCATTGCCACCGCATTTAACACCACGTCTATCTTTTCCTGCCCATATTACACAGATTATAATCAGAATCCGAATATATCTTCCCACTTTTTCCGGAATGCAATGTACTGACTAGTAGATTTTCATCAAAAATCTCTGATTTCAGTTTAATGCAGGAGTCCGGAATTAGATAAAACTGCTTTAATATATTTTGTAAATATCGAAGGGAAGATTCGTCCTGTACATTCGCATCATGGGTTCGTACCAATTGATCAAAGAAAATATTAATCCAGAAGCATTGAATCTGCAAGGAAACAAGTGTACTCTGCGCATTGAGGCTAGAGAACGCGGTGATGATGTTGAATCCGCTTTATCAAAACTTGATTCCCCGTCTTCTCCTAGATTGTGTCGCAATGCCGCCTCCAGATGTATGTCATCCACTCGCCTTGTCTCCCTTGATGTATTCCGGGGGCTTACTGTTGTGGTAACTTTCCATCTTATAATTGCATACATAGTACTCCTGCATCTTCAGATTTATTTGAGGTCTAATAATTTGTGCTGTCTATGATACTAATTGTAGCATTTGGGGTCAAAGCATCTATTAGAATAAGGTAGAGAGAAAGAAAACCACCCATTTTATATTTGGTGGGAGGTATCTAGACGATTATAATAAAGGACCATAGCAGAATCTTACATGTTATAGAAGTTAGTAACATAAGAAAACCAAGTTTCTTGGTAAAGATCATTAAAATTGGACAGCTACTGGCTGGCTAACTTATTTGCGATCTGGGAGAGTATTGAGGTGGCTGAATGAATCAATGTAACATAGTTATAGATCACAATTGCTGTAGGTTGAAAACGTTATGAATGAATCTATAATCAGCGCATAGAAAGAAGATCATCTATTTCTTATAATCAAAACATTTACCATCCCATTTCACTTGTCATGCAGTTGATGATACTTGTCGATAATGCTGGTGGAATCTTTCCAGCAATCAATCATTCACCATGGAATGGTTTAACATTGGCAGATTTTGTGATGCCATTTTTCCTTTTTATGGTTGGCGTATCTCTTGGACTTGCATATAAGGTACCTGTTTATTTGTAAGAATTTAGTTAGAAATGCTTTAGAGACCTGGCGATTGCATTACACTAGATTGTTGCGACACTTTCTTTCAGCCAGAGCATCTGAATAAACATTAATGATCTTGCCTTATATTCCCATTACATGACTGTAGAAGCATCTATTTCTGCTTATCTGATTTTGAGGTAGCCAATGTATTTTCCAATGTTTTATGGGATTTTTTTGGAATTATTTTCTCACATCATTTTTGTTATACCAACTCTGTTGATACAGCTGGTATTCTATTTGTTTTTTGAGCGACATCTATAGAGGCTCCTAATATTTCCATGTGTATTTTTTTTTTGTTTTTGCCAGAACTTGACTTGCAGAGGTGCTGCATCAAAAAAAGCAATGTTCCGAGCCCTAAAGCTTTTAACCCTGGGTGTTTTTCTTCAAGGTGTTTTTCTATGGCTCATGCATTATGATATATTATTTGAAAATTGCTATTTGATGATATGATGACTTGATACAAGAATCTCTTCAGAGGGAATTCATTTACAAGATTTTTTAGTAATATTTATGTCTTTCTTATGGACGCATTTACCAGAATTTCTTCAGTGAGCATGTCATCAATCATCTTTTGCTCTCCATCTTTTCATTCGCATCATGTACATTCACTTCTGATATGTACAGGTGGCTATTTTCATGGTATTAATAACCTAACTTATGGCGTGGACATGTACCAAATCAGATGGATGGGTATATTGCAGGTATGCATCAAATTATTTTTTCTCAGTTCTCTTTAACCGAATTCAATTTATAGTCTATATAAAAATAGAGCCTGTTTATATATTCTTTTGGATTCCTACAGTGAGAAAATTCTTTAGTTTATATAATTTTGACATTATGCTTTTCAAGTGCGTTGTTGTACTTAAAGTTTTTCATTTTTGTTTTTTTCCTTACAGAGAATTGCAATAGCATATTTTCTGGCAGCGGCATGTGAAATTTGGCTTAGGAGCGATGACAAAGTTAATTCAGAATTATCTATGCTAAAGAAATATCAAAAGCAGTGGTAAGTTCTAGTTCATGCCTAAATTTTTGCATTTTGAAAGTGTTGAAGAATATTATATTGTGATGTCTATTGCAAAGCTGTGTTCCAACTGAAAGAATCATGTGGAATAAGTATTGGAGACATTGTGCAATTTGATAAACCATTAGCTTCTTAGTAAAATGAAATGCATCTCCAGGAGTAAAGCATGTTATTTCATCNAATATCAAAAGCAGTGGTAAGTTCTAGTTCATGCCTAAATTTTTGCATTTTGAAAGTGTTGAAGAATATTATATTGTGATGTCTATTGCAAAGCTGTGTTCCAACTGAAAGAATCATGTGGAATAAGTATTGGAGACATTGTGCAATTTGATAAACCATTAGCTTCTTAGTAAAATGAAATGCATCTCCAGGAGTAAAGCATGTTATTTCATCCCGTAAAACTATATGACAATGCTTGTAGAAAACCTATGAACTGCATAGAATCATCTCTTAGACTCAAAAATTTTATATGCTGCCTTTCTGATTGTGTAAAGTAGTCAGAAGTAATTAACAATTGCTTTTGAATGTGTGCATTTAATTCTCAACGTAAGGGTTACATCAACTTTTAGCTTTGTAGTTTAGGTTCATAAATATGGTAGTTTGAATAAATTCCATCTGCATCAGATTAATCATTTATATAGGGTATGCCATCCTGAGAATTGAAGACAAATCGTTGACCCTTTGCATGATTTGAATAAACTCAATGGCAGTATAAATCCTGTTAATTTGATGTATAATTGAGGGAGAAAGGAATGAGCAAAGTTGGCTGGTAAAGAAAAGTAAGAGGTTTGATGAGCAAAATCAAGAATCTTTCCTTGCTGTGAGATAACTGGAATATTGAGTAGAACTAGGTTCTAAGCTTGTATTGTAATGTAGTGCTTGACATCTTTTTACCTGTATATACTGTGGAAGATTAGTGTTCTAACGTGAAATCAAAGGTAATGTAGACGAGCCTATCTTCTGGGCTTTTTGTTTAGTCTTCTCAAATATGCAAGCTTGTACATGCAAGCATGTACAAGCAAAGTTACTTTTATGGGAAGCCTCAAAAAGGCACTTCTGCAGCGTATTCAAGGCTGATTTTGCATGGTGGGATGCACACAATGGATGAAGGAATTCGAAAATTTTGCTATGCAACTTATTTTTTGTGTAGGCTAAAAATTTAACTCGTGGTCTTTTAGTAATGACTAAGTGTGCTGGTATTCAGAATCCCTGGTGAATATTTGTTTGAGGAGTATAGATTAGATCAATAAGGCTTAGTTAGTTCTTAACAATTCAAGAACCTCTTGTGAGCATGAAAACACATAGCAAATTTGTATTCTAAAGGATTTTATCTGAAGCAAGCATACTGCTACGTTCTAAGTAAAAGTGGCTCATGGTTACGAAGTAGAAATCTGACATATTGGGAAGCTGCTGGAGACAACATTTACTTGAATCCCTTCACATGCAGATTCCTACATTGGGGCGTTTCAATAGAAGAGGAGTGCTAAGAACCAAGAAAGAATATATCAGATTGATGCACAGTAGATAATCTTACATCAGATGAGTTACTAATAATAATACTGTACCGAGATTAGATTCAATTTTACCCTGTACTCATTACACTTGAAGTGACCAAGAAAATTGAGTTTCAGATATAGAATACGTTCATGTTTCTTAATCTTAGATACGTGGAGACATATTTCGTCGTATACAGAATATTTCAGTACTTGCTAACCCTTGAAATAAAGTAATTATATACTTTCCTGAAAACTTTCAAGCGAATAATTCTACCGCACTGCTTTGAGGATGTTATTACACCTGACTACATTGTGATTTTGAAATTCCAAATATCAGATCCAACAATAATAGAAAACTGTGTGTTTGGGTTTCATTATAAGGAGATTATAATTATAATCTATAATAAGATTAAAATGAGAGTAATGGGTCCCACAAAATCTGTATGGATAATAAGTGAGTAATAACTGTGAATGTGTGGTTAAAATTGAAGTCTAATGTTGATTGAAAATTATAAGTAAATTATAATGCCAAACGTAAGCTAAACCTTATTCCCCAATAATTTGTAAATACCCTAGGTAACATTTAATAGAATTTAGTAATTATTTTCTCTAAACTTCCTTCCAATGTAATATATACAATATCATGTAAAAGTCACGACAATGTGTACAATGGAGAAATAAGTAAAAAAAAATAGAAGTAAAGATAAAAACCATAGAAGAACCTATCTGATTTAATTATGAGACATATTAATATGTCAACTGAAATGATGAGTTCTCAGAAAGAGATGCAACACATTTGTTAGGGAGACATTGGAAACTGGACTGTAAACTAAATCTTTTTAATGTTTGGTCCTTTCAGTTGTCAGTTGTCAGCTGTCTACAAGTCTTATATTTCACTAAATGATGCTTCCTTTTTTCCATATTTTCAGGGTTGTGGTCTTAATGCTTACTGCCTTGTATCTTCTGTTGGTATATGGTTTGTATGTTCCTGACTGGGAGTATCAGATTCCAATTGATGCATCATCTTCTGGGAAAATGTACTTGGTGGGTTTTCCATAGTAATTTGGTTTTAATCTCACAAAGTGTGGGCGACAACTTATTTCTGAAAATGTTGTAGCAAAGTATATTGACATTATTGGTTCCTATTGAAGGTGAAATGTGGTGTGCGGGGAGACACTGGACCAGCATGTAATTCTGTTGGTATGATTGATCGCAAAATTTTGGGTATTCATCACTTATATAGAAGGCCAATCTATGCACGCACAAAAGTATGTTTTTTTTTTAGGAGTTCTACTTGATGTTTGTTTCAACATGTATTTGTCATTCTTTGATTCTGAATATCATATTATCGTTGCAGCAATGTAGTATCAACTCCCCAGATTATGGTCCACTTCCTCCTGATGCTCCCTCATGGTGCCAAGCCCCTTTTGACCCTGAAGGGCTTTTAAGGTTTGCTTGTTTATTCTCCTTGTAGTTCAACACATTAACTCTTAGTCAAATCGCATTGTACGAAGAAAGAAGTAGATTAGCATTATGACTTCTCATTGCAACTTTCTCCACACATGCTAAAACAAAAGGATAAATAACGAAAAAAGAATGATTACTATTCTGGTGATATGTTCTCAGTTCGCAAATGCATTTATCAAAAATATATTTAAAAATGATAAATATTTCGAGCATATCTCAGGTTCAGTTGTGAAGATATCTTGATTGGAACAGACTTTAAAGCTTGACAACGGAAGAGAATGTTTTTTTCTGAAGGACAATTTACTTAATTTTAAACTGTTTTCTGTTGCCAGTATTCTGTTAACCTCATTCTACTTTCATTGCAGTACAGTGATGGCAATTGTTTCTTGCTTGATCGGTTTGCACTACGGGCACGTTATTGTCCATTTCAAGGTGAATAGTTGAATTGTGTCTCATGATTTTGTTTTATAAGGGTGAATAATGCCTAATTATTCTTATCTCCCTTGATCACACACAGGATCACAAAACTAGACTATTGCAGTGGCTTGTTCCATCATGTTGTCTTGTAGCCTTGGCTGTGATATGTGACATTTGTCGTAAGATTTTCTTCTATTACCTTTTTGTTGTATTACATCCTGACCAAGTTGCTGATTTGGCTGCAGTATTTTGTCTCTTGTACTTGTACATGTGACAGAATCGACTCACACCCAAAAGAATTCTTGGGAACCATTTATTTTTTCAAGAATTCTAAGTTATGGGTGCAAATTATCCTCTTTTAATCCACACTTGAACGAACAAATCAAATTAATGAAACAAGAAAATTTCAGAACAGTCATCTAATGTCATTCATGCCTCCCATTTCAAAATTTCTATTTTTTCCCAATAAAGTGTTTTCCCCATTGACATATTTTGGTTTCTGTTGTAGGGATGCATATAAACAAGGTTCTATACTCTTTCAGTTACATGTGCTTTACAACTGGCGCTGCTGGAATTCTCTTTGCTGCAATTTATGTAATGGTTAGTTTTGAGGAATTTTTTCCAATTGTTTTAGCATTTGATACAGATGCTTGCTTAAACTTCCAATGAATGGTTTACTTTGAATGCTATTGCTTACTCGAATAAATATGTGATAAATTCTATAAAGTACAGGCTTATTCCTCTTACAGGTTGATGTCTACGGATATAGACGCTTTACTTTGGTGCTGGAGTGGATGGGAATGCATGCTTTAATGATATTTATTCTTGTAGCATGCAATATCGTACCTCTTATTCTGCAGGGATTTTATTGGAGTCAACCTCATAATAACATTGTTAGTATATCTATGCTCTTAAATTTCACGTCTCCTTCACTCTATAATGCAGATTTTATTTTTTTATTTTTTTTAAGTTTTTGATTTTTGTCTGACAAATAATCTGATTTTTGTAGTTAACTTCAATAGGAATTGGGGCACGGCGGTAGCAAAGCAGCTGTTTACATCTATTCTAAGTCCAGTGCAGTATTTAAGATTGGTGGGGGTTAGCCGGTGACTTAGATTTTGGTCCCTCCGCTGTCTCAAATGTCCATGCGTGCCTGCATAGCATATGGTTGATGCATCGACATATAAAGAGTTAGAATGGTAGGAAAAAATAGTAGAATTAGCAATACATTGCACTCGTCTCAAAAGTTTGTTTCTTCTTATGAGATATCTCGGCTAAGGATTTTATTTATTTTGTTTAGTAACGCAGATGCTACTCTGAAACTAGTTTCTATGGTGAATTTACATGGTCCTCTTACACGAAAACTGGAGCTACTTGTGTGCACTTAGATTCCGTGAAGAAAGTTCTATAATAATTGACCAAAGTTGATGTAAATTGTAAAGAGAGACGAAATGATGAAAACAAAATTACTATTTGGTTGCCAACATTTGTAACTTTCTACGGAACATGGAAAGTTTAAATTTGAATGGATTCAATCAAACATAATTGCAGAATAGAGAAAAGGGAGAAGTAAAAGTAATGCAACGGGCTTAAAGAAAGAATAGTTTACAATCCCTGGGATTGTCGCGATGAGCCCTTGCTTTATGTTTAGACTCGAATCAAATTGTTAAATTATTAGATCTAAAAGATTAAATTATTCATATAATTTTTATCTACATGTTCCTAGCGAGGCTTTTTTTTTTTCTCCAGTGGTGACTTGAATCGAAACCTCTGGTATCAATGTTGAACCAATTAATTTTTGTTAAAGGTCAGAGTGTATATTGATATCGAAACCTCTGGTATCAATGTTGAACCACTTATTTTTTGTTAAAGGTAAGCGTGTATATTGCTTTGGGCTAAAAGTATGTTAAAATCAATATATAGTAATGAGATAAAATGATGAAGTTGAATTTGCATTACATATTTGATTCAGTGGAAACAGAATATGGAGAAGATAATATAGAAACCCAATTGACAGAAACTAACAGGTGAGTGGATGAAGAAAGCCAAGAACAACCCTGGAAACTGATTGCTCCAACTCTCTGGATCTGCCTGCCATTGGACTTCACACTCACGTCACTCCACTCCACTCCACTCCACTCCAGATAAATAATTACCCATAATGAAGCAGCAGCTTATAATAATAAATGTCCACGTGAAACTGAATATATACTATGATGATTATATTATTATATGTCTCTGTCTCTCTTGCACTCTGGTGGCACAGTTGGGTATCTGACCCGATCAGTGCAGTAGTTATAAATAGTGTATTTGCTTCGAATCCATCGGAGTCGACGATATTGAAAGGCATCAAGGTCTTGAAATTCCTTCTGATCCCACCAGCGTTTGCCTTGAGTGGCACAGAATTTGGCATTCACAGAGGCTTCACAACCATCGACATGGAAACTATTGTATGAAGCAACAAATGGAGCCTTAGACCAATCTGTTTTCTCAAGCCCTCCCCTGGTTGCCCAATCGTCAGCATTCCATAGACTAGAGTATATCTTCATGGGTTGGTCGAATGGAAATTTCACTCCCAAGTCTTTGCTATTCTTGAACACTCTAATTGGGATATCATCCACAAAAAATCTGTGCCACCCAATCATCAATCATTGACAGAGTTACTAAGAATGAACAAGCACAGACCACACCAGACCAGACAAGACCATTTTAAAGGTTCTTGATTTAAAGCATATTGATTTCTGTTTCTACTCTCCTTGATTAGCGGGAACTATAATAAGCTTTTATTACAGATTGCATATAAACACAGGGAGAAAATTTTTTTAAAGACAATTAATGGTCCTAGAAAGTCTAAATTGTCACATGGTATTTACTATTACTATTACTAAATAATGATTTACATCTGGACAAAGCAGAATCTAGTCGGTCCCGTGCCAAGGACTCAATGTTAAAGTCAGACTCAGTAGAAGAAGAAAGAATAGATATTTATGATTAACTCACTAAAATATTTATCAGTATTTTTTAAGCATTTTTCTTTTTTTCTCAACATTTCTGCTAGTGAGAAAAAACAAGTTTCTCTATTGGAAAAAAAAAAAGTTACTTCAATTTAAAGGTTAAAAGAGGAATAAAATCATGAGAATTTACAGATCTTGTCAAAATGATTTAAATAAAATATTCAATGAAGAACTTAACACTTACACAATCTGGTAGAGATTCCACAATACAGAATAATAATGGTACTCTTTTGTTGGATCAAACCACAAATAAATGCGCTGCTCTTTGTCTCCCTTCCCTCCTGTGTATACATTTGTCTGCAATATGTATGGTTGCCCTGTTCTGTTCCCCAAGAACTCGAAATCTATTTCGTCGTGCTCCGAGTTTTGAGAAGATAGCTGAAACATCAAAACAACGTTAAGTAAATAAAAGCACATGTCTACAATGGCAATATTCATTAACTTACGTAGAAAGCAGTGACAGTTCCAGCAGAATCCCCAGGAACCATTTTAATCCGCATACTGAAGTGCCCAAATAGGTAAGAACCCTTTGACTGGAAACCAGTACCTGCAACAAAACACAAAGATTACATATGAGAATGGCCAAGCTAAAGAATGCAAGGAACATAGTGCAATATTGGATTTAGTACTACCAGTGTACTTGTCAAGAGAGAGCTGGATCTCAGATCCACCATTGAAGTACTTGATATGTTCAAAAGCCCAAGTGGGCACATAGTTTCTCCCAAATGGTACATCTACTGGTTTCCTTGGAGCTGCCCCCATTGCTCCACAGACCATCATCAACAAACAGATTGACAAACTCCATTGGTGATAAAAACCCATCTTTCTGCAAAATCAGAAGCAGTATCAGCAAACTGTAACAGCAGAAAAATACAAATGGTTTATACTTTCTAGTGCAGCAGAAAAATACAAATGGTTTATACTTTCTAGTGCATTACCTCATAGGACAGAAGAAGACGATGGAGGAGGAGGAGATGAGGAGAAATGGAGGAGTCTATGGTCCTTTTTATAGGGGTCTAACTCTGTAGTAGGGAGTAGAATGATAAATTAAACAAGTAATAAAATAAAATCGCCGAATGCAGATTATCCAGTTGGGTAGGGATTAATAAATGCAACTCAATATTGAACAGACACAACACAAATATATTTTAGTACTCACTCTCTATTATAGACGACATAACACGAATATTATTGTTCATAATAAATTTCATTAATTATTTTTGTGAATTATCTTGCATTTCTCGTGTTTAAATTATCTTGTTAAATTCTTCTGTTATTCTATTTGATCAAACCTCGTGGGTTTGTACTTCTATCTTTTGCTATATGGGATGTGCTTGGTATACATAATATATGTACATATGGGTGTCCATATCCCTCACGTGCCTACACTAAGAATATTTCTTGCTATATTACCTTTGTGATTTTTAAGGGAACAAAGAGTATTGTTCACGAATCACTACAAATTTTCATGAATATTTTTTATTGTTAGTGAGCATTTTTCATTTCATACTTTGTGCTTTTATCAGCAATGAAACCTTGCATTTGTACCTAAAACTTGGTAAATGAATGAGAAAGATAGTTCAATAACGGAAAATCGATGTAACCTTAAAATGTAACATGGTAGTGAAGGTAGCAATTTTGACATTTGTTTATTGTTAACTCTAAATATAAGGGTCCGTTTGATTGCAAGAGTGGAAAATGGGTGGAAAGAAAATAAATTCAAGGGAAAGTAATTGCATAGAAAATGAATTCCAGGGAATTGTTAATTAAGTGTGTTTGATTGGTATAATTTTCGACCCGAATTTTTTTTTAAATTTTGTGTT
>CAIGRT010002709.1:0-17924 GCA_903798405.1 Fraxinus platypoda
TTGTCGTTCCTTACACAATCGTCTGAACCTTCTTTTCATTGTTAGCGAGACTCGATTTCCACGCGAAACAGAACACTGGAGAATATTCAAGGGTTTGAAGTTGGAATCAATTTGAAGAGCACAAAGAATTTTTAGAAGTACGGTACAAGATTAAAACCTTGTTTGATCCTTATTATTTTTAAAATATATTTTTCTCTCTTTTTTTAATCACTAATTCTTCAATAAAATAATATTATACGCAAACCCAATTTTTTTTTTAACCACACATTCTATATCAATCTACTATTTCAAAATGCATTTTTCAATAAAAATGAGGCTCAAACATGCTATAATTCCTAAAGCCTTTATGTGTTTATTTTAACAAAATCATTATATTTTAGTTAGTACAGAAACATAATCAAGTCCTTTTGGTAGGTGTTTATTATTAACAAAAAAATAAAATTATGGTGTTAATATCTCAATTCCCAACATATACTTAAGAGCATAGGTTCTAATATTATCTTTTGTGCATTAAAAATAAGTCCGTGTTTGATCTTCATTATTTAAAAAAATATTTCTTTTTTAATCACACATTCCAAAATAATATTATTCGCAAATCTAAAACATTTCCTTATTTTTTATCCACACATTCTCCATCAATCTATTATTCCAAAATGCATTCTTAGAAAATAATAAGGCTCAAACATGATCTAAATGATTTTGTTTCTTTATGCATGGGATAGTAAAGAGCGATATTTGGATCATGTGATGTTATTTTGTTATTGGATTGAATGATTTTTTATTTTTTTTTGGAACAAATATGTGGCTTTATAATTGTTGGGAATTTTGGTCCCAAACAAACCTTAGGGCTATGATGATTAACAGGTCGAAATTACATTTCATAGGCTTTTCATAGCCAAGAAATGAAGATTGAATTAAATAGCCCGTATCCACAAATTAGGTATCTCAATTGTAAAGATAGACTAAAGACCATTAAATAAATCACGTTGAGGTTAAACGTGCTCGATCCAGTTGCTCAATGATTTATTAAACAACCCATTTACTTAGTGTAACCTAATTGTCTATTATTTAAGGGACTCATTCTTTTGTCCTAATATACACTATATACACATGGTTTTCTCCTTGATGAAATAAACAGTGGTTGCCTCCTTTTTTTGCTTTGTACAACTCGTTCTTTTACCTTTCTTCATCTGCCCAATTTTCTTGCTATTTTGGTAAAGCCTCTATTCATTCCTTTTTGGATCTCTTTGTTCTTTGGTCTTATTTGTGGTGTTGCCTTTGTGGAGATCTGCTAAGAAACTGAGCCCCTAATTATACTACCATTGTAGAGCTTGTTGGAGATCTCACTTCATCAATTTGTTTTCATCAGTTTTTTGTTTTACTTTTTAGTTATTGGTTTTAACTTTTAATTCTTCGTGATTTTGCAAGGTTAAATCTTACAAACTAGTATCAGAGGAAGCAGAAATTGGCAAAAACGAAGCAATACAAAAATCTGTTGTAAAGTTTTCTACTCGTGCCTACAACTTGATTTTCAGCCAAAGCATATGTCTGCAGAGCATATGAAGGACATATCCCAACTCTTAACGTCGAAGCACAACTAACGTTGCATCGCATGCAATGACAGAGACGACAGCTTGTGAAGACCACGCGCATAGGACTTGGCGATGCGTGCAACAATTTTCGGCAAAACTTCCTAAATGCAGCTTGTACCTGCACCTCTACAGACCCTGTGGTGGAGCTTGTTTTCAATTTTGGGCAATATATTGATTTTGGGCCGTTTTGCCCTTAGTCATTCAAATTTTGCGCTTCAGTGATTGTGTTACTACAGTTGCTGGATGTTTTAGGGTGAATAGTGGTGGCCTTAAAGTAGTAAAATCCACATCACTCTTTATTGATGGATCCACATATTGGTCTGTTCGATAAATTAGCTTGTCCCTTTTACATTCCTGTATTAGCAAGCAATCGTATGGGGGTGGCTATTAGGCTTTGGAGGTTACCGTGTGGGGTAACAATTACTTGTTACTAGAATATATAAATCATTGCTTATTAACTGTGATATTATCATTGTTTGATTATTTGACTATTTTGTAATTCGTATTTGCGTACGTTAATTATTCAGTTAGAATTATCACCTAGACTTTATCCATCCGACCATTTTCTTGATCTGAGATCACGAATATCACGAAACCCTGAGAATCTAGGATGATTTATATTGCGGCCTTTAGGATTCTTTGTGTGATTGTCTTTGAGGTACTTGTTGGTGTGATTCTTATTTGTGACATGTCTACACATCATTTTGACTTGAGTGTCTTTAATTGCAAAAAGGCAATTTCTTCTGATTTAGCAATAGAAAATAAAAGGTACTTTGGTATAATAAAAATATGTTAAAAACAAATGATAATTCTTTTTCTAATACTGTGAATGAGGAACAGAAAAAGGGAAAACGGTGAACTTTTATATACTTCTATCATATTTCATCTATCTAGCTCTATTTTGTGACAAATAGATAAACATGATTCCATTAAAAAACTTTGAAAAAGGTTGGAATAGTGGCACCTAAAATGAGCCTAGTGAGATGTACATGCTTCTAAATTTCGAGTATGGTGAAATTAACATGTCTAGGAACTCTCATATTGATGAATTGATTCTTGACTTCGGTGCAATCTTTTCATGTCACATCTAATAAACATTGGTTTGATCATTTGCATGAATCTAATCATGAACATATTGTTGTATGGGATGAAGTCTCATATAATATCAATTGTGTTGACGATGTAACTGTTAAGTTTGACAATGGCTTTGTGCATACACTGAGGGATGTTAGGTGCATCCCACATATAGGTAGAAATTTTATTTTTGTGGGGAGAGTTAGAGAGAACGGGTTTTACGGGTGGGCTGGGTGATGGCATGATTAAGATGTTTAAGGGTGCACTTAAAGCCTTTAAAGCTATTAGAAAAAATGCATTTACATTATTATGCATGCTGAAGTGGTGTGTAGTCTAAATTCCTCTATTACTTTTATTGACACTGGTCACACACACAATAGGCTAGTTCATGTTAGTGTTAAAGAACTTAAGTTTCTTAACGATAAGGGTACGTTTGGTTAATATCAGGTGTTTGACATGCCATTTTGTGATTATTGTGTGCTTGAAAAATATTATAGGATGTCATTTTCATCTAGTACATATAAGACATCTAGAGTGTTAGAATACATTCATACTGATTTATGGGATCCTGGGAGCAATCCCACTTTTGGTGCTAACAAATACTTTATGTCTATTATTGATGATTTCTCCAGACGTGTGTGAGTTTATTTGTTAAAAAATTTGGAACTTCTACAAAATTAAAAAAATAGAAAGTTTATGTGGAGAACCAAACAGGTAAAAAGGTAAAATATTTGAGAACTGATAATGGTCTTAAATTCTGCAATGTTAATTTTGATAATTTGTGTAATGATTTTGGCATTACTAGACATAAGAATGTGTCTTACACTCCCCAACAAAATGAGGTTACTGAAAGGATGAATCATACTTGATAAAGTCAAATGTATGATGTTGAGTTCTAGTGTGCCTAAATCTTTTTGGAGAGAAGCTATTATGACGTCATGTTATCTGACTAATATGACTCATTTCACTGCTTTAAATGGTGATACTCCTTATAAAAAGTGGTATGGTAAATGTGTTGATTATTTCACGCTCAAAAATTTTGGATATACTACATTTTCTCATCAGAGTAAGGGAAAAGTTGAACTTATAGCTAAAAAAATGTGTGTTTCCAGGTTACCTTGAGGGAGTCAAGGGGTATAGGTTGTAAGATAGAAGCCAAAAAGGTGTGAAGATAATCATTAGTAGGGACGTCACCTTCAATGAGTCAGGGATACCTTGCTTAATGGTGAAAATTATCAAGAGATCACTATGGATAAGTCTCCAGTTGAGGTGGAGAGAGTGAGCATTCCCATTCCCATCCTCGTCACTCGAGTAAGGTGCTACAATAAAATCTGCAAAACGTAAAAATTAGAAAGAGAAGAGGATTTAGTTGATGAATGTTATGTTGACCATAACCCTCTAGCAGCTAGCTAGAGCTAGAGAGAAAAGATCACGTATGCAACTTCAAAACATGACTGATTACACCATAGTCTAGGCTAGTTATCAGAAAGTTGTTGATAAAGAGCCAAATACCTATGAAGATGCTATGAAGAGTGATAAATGTAATGAGTGGATGAGTGTCATGAGAGACGAAATGAATTCTCTTGATAAGAATCAAACTTGGGAATTAGTACCAAAACCTAAGGATTAATTCATTGTGGGATGTAAATGGGTTTACAGGTGAAGAAGAGAACCACTAAGAGTGAGCCTGTAAGATATAAGATTAGGTTAGTAGCCAATGGATATACACAAAATTAAAGGGGTATATTATTTTTGCTTGTTGTTAAGTATACTACTATTAAAGTCATACTTGTATTTGTTGCTCATTATGATTGAGAATTCGAACAACTTGATGTGAAAACTATTTTTTTGTATGGTGACATTGATGAAATGATTTTCATGTATCAGCCCAGAGATTTTGAAGATAAAAACAAACCTGGTCATGTACGTTTTCTCAAAAAATCTCTATATGGGTTAAAACAAGATAGTAATATAAGAAGTTTGATTCATATTTAAATGGTGTCAAGATGAGCGAGTTTGTATTTGCTACTCTATGTGGATGGCATTTTATTGATTGGTTCTGACATGAAAGTGGTAAACAAGATTAAATGTGAGTTAAGCAAAGAACTTGATATGAAAGACCTTGACATGCTAAAACGATACTTGGCATGAAAATTAATAGAGATAAGTATAATTCTTGCTTATATGTACATCAAACTCCATATGTGCTTAAAGTGTTAAATAAGTTTGGTAAGATTAATTGTAAATCTACTTGTGTGCTTCTTGAAATTTTTTTTTATTTTGTTTAAAAAACAATCACCTGCTAATAAAAAAGAAATAACATATATGAGCAAACTTTCTTATTCGAATGCATTTGATGGTGCGCACTAGCCCAGATTTGGCCTTTGCTGTTAGAACCTTGAGCATGTACATGTCTAATCTAGGTCCTACTCATTGCAAAGTTTTGAAGTGGTTTTTCAAGTATTTGAAAGGTACCTGTACTGTTGGGTTAGTTTATAAAGTTGTTTCTAATGGTGTGATACTTAAGGGTTTTACTGATGCTGATTATGGTAGAGTTATAGATAATAGGATATCTACTTCCTCTTATGTGTTCACTATGTGTGATCTTTGTATTAGTTGAAAATCTCAACTCCAACACATTGCTGCTCTTTCCACTACTGAATTTGAGTAAGAAGTTTTGTGGTTTAAATGTTTACTTAGTGAGCTTGGCATTTTAAATGATAATGTGAATGTATACTTTGATAGTTAATTTACTATTCATCAATGTAGAAACCCTGTATTTAATAAATGATATACATATAGATGTTAAACTGCATTTTATTAGAAATATAGTATCTCAATATATGATTAAACTTGAAAAGGTACATTCAGATTATAAACTTGTAGATATGGGTACGAAAGTGCTCACTTTAGTAAAGTTTAGAAGCTGTCTTACACTTCTAAGCATCGTCACGTGCACGTAAAATTCTAATTTTGTTTGGAACTTAGTTTGAAAACTACTAAGCATGTGTGTTTTGGATTTTGCAGGTTTGTTCAAAACCGAAGTGGAGATTTGCTGGGAATTTTGGTCCCAAACAAACCTTATGGTGTATGACAATTAATGGGTCGAAATTATACTTCACGGGCTTTTCATAGCAAGGAATGAAGATTGAATTAAATAGCTTGTCTTCACAAATTAGGTAGCCCAGTTGCAAAGATAGACTAAAGACCATTGAATAAATTACTTGGAGATTAAACAAGGATCGACCCAATTGATCAGTGATTTATTCTAAACGACCCATTTACTTAGTGGAACCTAATTGTCTATTATTTAAGGTACCCATTCCTTTGCCATAATATACACTGCATACTCGCGATTTTTGCTCTGTGCAAGTCGTGCTTCTGAATTTTTTCTTCTGCCCGATTTTTATGCTCCTTTTGTGAAGCCTCTGTTTATTCATTTGCTGATTCCTTAGTGGGTTTTTTGGATTTGATCTTTGGTCCTATTTGTGGTGTTGCCTTTGTGGAGATCGACTAAGAAACCGAGCCCCTAATTACACCACTATTGCGGAGCTTATTGGAGGTTTCAATTCATCAATATGGTTTCATCAATATCTTGTTTTTGCTTTACAATTATTGCTTTTAACTTTCAATTCTTTGTGATTTTGCGAGATTAAATCTTACAATTATTTTATTGGTGAACATTTGCTATAGTTTTATCGAGTCATGTAAACAAAATGGTAGACTACGACTCAACAATTTTCCTTTTGATTTAAATTTTCACTGCAATGGTATTAGTGTTTGTGTTTCCATTAATTGTTCTACGAAAATTTTGAAACCCAACAGAGAAGAGAAAGGAAGATCAGGCCCAGTGGTGAAGGTCACTCGAAGTGCAACAAGGTCTTTGGGGATGCTGCCACTATGTTTTGCATGAGGGTTGAAGACAACCAAGTGGGTCATTGCACAATGGGCTAGAGTCCCAAGTTTTCGAGCATTGCTTGCAAATTGAAAACTAAAGAATTGTGCCGAATTTTGGTTCAATTAGCTATTTACTTGATCAGTGGTGCTACACGTACAGATGGAAAAACCAACAAAAATTGGTCAGAATACTCACACCATGTGGGGCCAGCGCATTTTTTAATTTTTATATTTTTTTAATGCACATTGGGGCCCACCTCATTGTGAGTTTTCTGTGGAGAGGTTTCTGTACAGATGGAAAAATACTTACTTGATTTGTAATTTGTGTATAGGTTTTGGGCCATAAATATGTTCCATTCAATTTTACTATTACTTTTATTTATTGCTTTGGTTAAATTGTGGATGATTGTTATTAATATTTATATAATAGGTCATGTAGATATCATAAACATCTCTAGATACTATGTTACTACTATGTATGACAGATAATATTTTTTTTTATTTTTTCTAAATTAGTTAGTTAAGAGAAAATATGTATATATATTGTTATTAACAATTAAAACACTTTAATTAAATTGGTTAGAAATTGTTAATTAGTAAATCCACATAGTCAAAATATCGAGTGAGCGAATGTACGCTCGACGACCTCCCATATTAGCATATTAGTATGAATATGTTAAATGTGTATACCTTGTGTTAATATTTCAATTGGCCTTCTTATAGGAGGACTCGCTCTTTTCGTTACTTAATTAAGCCTAATTAGGTGATATATTTTAAGTAAAAATTAATCGCGATTACGCGATAGGTAACGTAATTAATTTGAAAATTAAGAAATTATCAATACAAGAGTTATACAGTTAAAGACATTGTGAGGACTTCCTACGGAATATCCAAACCATATCATCGATTGTCAAATATTAAGCCTATGGCCCTCATTTTTTAAAAAACTCATTTTCAATCACACATTCTTCTATAAAATAATTTTACACGTAAATCAAAAACTTTTCTTTCCTTTTTTACCACACTATTACCTAAAAAATACTATTCCAAAATATATTTTCTTATCAAAATGGTGTTCAAACATGGGCTAAATTTAGTGGGAGAGTACTAGCTCATTAATAAATTACAATTCTCTTCTCCTATAGAGAGAGATGTTTAATATCTCGTGGTTTTAGGGGCTCGTCATATTATAGTAGTACGAATCTACTTGTGCCTTTTTTCATGCATCATATATGAAAGCATTAATCACATATATTGTTTACTTTAATATCATTATTTTAATTTTGAAAAATGTTGAACAATATATGTCAACTATCTTGAGTAAAAACCTACTTGGAGAAAATTATATATTGACAAGAATAGAAACTTGATGATTGGTTTCACCATTGAGAAGCACAAGTTTTTGCTAACTGAACCATTTCCTAACAAACCAATTGCGGATTCCACAACTCGTCTTGGGCGTTGGGTGGGTTCGTTCATGTATTTTAACACTTGAAACCACCTATCACAATTTGGGTCTTTTATAAATGGAACTAGTCGTGTTCAAGTAATTATAAGAATCGGCCTTGAACCTAAATCTGAACCTCGACTCTGATTCGCTTCTATCCATACCATTTTTTAAAAATTGTGAGTTAACAATCTTTACAATATCTAGCAGTAATAAAAGAAATAAAATACGCAACCAAATACGAATTTCAACACTTTCTAAATCCACTACAAATAGCATCAAATATCTAACATAATACCAACATCAACAGAGCTTAAGCGCCAAATTACATACTCAAAGAACAAACCAAAAACTAGAAAACAACAATAAGAAAGTACTAGATTCTACAAAAGCTAAAAACAACATATATTCATTGTTATGAAAATAACATAATTGTCAACATGTCGACTTCTCTTTTCATGTCATCGTTTCTTTTACATTCATAGGGTCATATGATCATGGTGAATAAATTATTGCAAATAATAAATTTATATAAAAAAAGACAAGCTGGATATTAAAGAAATACGCAATTAAAATTGATTAAAAAACAGTGTACACATGGTTTAATTTAGCCCAACATCTTCTCCATTAATTTTTTTCACTTATCCCTAATTTCCTAAAAACTTAAATTCCCAAATCACAATTTACAAATCAAAATTATAACTCATAAGTCATAACTCATAGTTTCAAACAATAATATAGCATAAATTCTCATTTCTCATAATTCATAAATCACAAATTCACAAATTNAAATTATCCAATTTGTCATTGTCATTAATGCAAATCAGATTCACAGTCTACGTATATTAAAGATTTTCAAATTCACAAATTCTCAATTTTCATAAATCACAAACCTTAACATTCAGCAACAAAATCCCAAATATTCTTAGATTCTCGAATTCACAAAATTCCCAAATTTCAAATTCAAAATCTTTACAATAAACACTACAAGCTCACAATTCACAAACACATCCATAATCCATAAACATAATTTATAAAACATAAATAATAAATCAAAAAAAATTAACTATACAATGAAATAACAAAAACAAAAACAAAAACAAAAACAAAAAAAGAAAAGAGAGGAGCTGGAGCTGGAGCCGTCGAGCAAACTCACAGACAGGCACAGGTGACAACAGCGAAAGCCAGTGGCTGAGACGTCGGAGAGTCTAGGCGTAGTCGGCGACTCAGCGGACGACCAACTCACAGACAGGCACAGCAACAGGGGCACTCCACAGCGCAGTGGATTCGCCAATCGCCCCGGTCGTCTCCCTCCTCTACCGTTTGGATGAAATTTTGGAATTGGGGCATTTGGTTTTGTTTGTGGCTAATCGGTTGCAAATTGGCCCAATTAATTGGGCCTTATTGTTTTAAAAAAAGGCCCAAACAAATGAACAATCAATAAGAAAGGAAAAAAAAATTTCACTCGCCTTCTTCATTTCTTCTCGACGGATGGCGTTGGCGACTTGAAGCTCCCGACAGATCCATCACGGGCAGCTGCGGGGCTGGCCAGGTGCTGGATCCGCCCCTGGTGAAGTCTTTGCTATTTTTTTCTATTGGACCATCCTCTTCCAAGTTGAAAGGTAAATGAGGCAACAAAATGAAGGAGTTCAATACGAAAAGACCACAACTGCTGGCCAAGAAAGAAAAACGAATGGAAATCTCAAGAGAAAATGTTTCACTATGGACAAAATAGTCATTGGAAGAGGAACTGCGAAATACCTAGCTTCCAAAAATCAAGACAATCATGAAATATAATCTATCCTACCACCGTCTACAGTTTCTTCATTCTCCGATGATAATGTATGAACCTATTTAAACACGGCTATTGTTGGAAGTTCATCATGTCATTTTTCTTCTATTACTAGTACCACACAAAATGAAACTCCTATTGAGTTAGCTAGATATTATTTTATATCATAATCTTAGAGTGTTATACCGAGAAGACGTAAATAATTTGATCTTCTTGGATGGTGACGATCAAATGAAAAACAACATTGTATATAGGGATGACAAAATGGCTCGGGCTCTGCTCGGAAAAAGCTCGGGCCGGGCCGTGAGCCGAGTATAAAAAAAAAATTTTAAATGAAAAAAATATGCAGGCCGCTATTTTTTTTTTATTTTTTTAAAGTTTTTTTAATTTTTAGTTGTATTTTTTTGTATACGTTATTATTTATAATACGTATAAATTGTACAAATTTTAAATTTGTTAAATTTTTTTTTAGATTTATAACGAATTTAAAAAAAATCGAGCTGGCTCTGCTTGCTAAGGTTCAAGATGAAGGCTCGGGTCGAGCCTAAATTTTTTGCAAAAAAAAGCTCGAACTATTTTTACTCGAGCCGAGCCCGAGCTTCAAGTCTCGGCTCGTGGCTCGACTCGTTGACACCCCTAATTGTATATTATCTTAAATGACATGTGATCTACTAATGTCTTCGATGTCAACTGTAGCAATAGAGGCCACGTTTAGTGTAGTTGATAGGGTTCAGATGAAAAAATAGATTGAAAGAAGATATATTTGATGTTCTAATGTGCTTGAAGGAGCAAGAGCACACTGCTGAATACATAACAGATAGCTAGTGCATTGTTGAAATTTTTCAACAATTATAATCTTCCTTATACACTGAGTTTTAGATTTATTATTTATTGTACATTGACATTTCAATTGTTTTTATAGAAAGAAAAAAAATTCATTTATGTACAATTTTAATTTCATCTATGTATTTCAATATATTTCGAGGATTGACAATGTAATTTTTAATTTAGAAAAATACAAATTGCGAAAATTTTTTGGAAACGTGCCAGCTCATGCTCGGGTCATTCCATGTGCGAGGGCGAGCTAGCTCGCATGGTGAGCAGTGCCGAGCTCGACAATGGACGAGCCTAGTGACTCGACTCGACCCATTTAATATCTCTTACATAACTCAACTCAATTATACTAATGGAAGGGAGGACATGTTAAATTCTGTCAATCTTAGACTTACAATGTTGTTTAATTTTGATCATTGAATTTACAATGTCTTACAAAAAAAATGTTAGTTGAGTATTATTAAATTAAAAATAAATTTGTAAAAGTCAAGTAATTCCATGAAAAGTCACAAGTCCTACCTAATTGACTAATGACAGACTTAATCCAAACAAAAATAGATTCAAAGTTTAGCAAATTGACCCTTCGAAGTTTAAGGCTAAAATTGTTGGGTTTTGCTACATGTACATCAGAGTTATACTTTGGTGTATATAATTCTCAAGTGGCATTTCATTATTGACTGGTGGAAAAACTCTGGCATTATGTACACCAATGTGTCAACCCTAATGAAAATGTAGAATAATTCAAAATTGTTAATTCCGCTCCCCACAACCCTAATAATGAGATTAAATTAAGATAATGTGGTTATATTATACCACGATTTTTAATTTGTTATACAACTTTATAAATACACACCAACTATAACATATTTTTTTATAAATGCACTACAACTATTATATAAATATAATCGTAGCCCAATTAAAATAAGAAAAGAGAAAAAGTACCGTAAAACATATTTATGCCCGTTTCGAATATTACCTCCCTCATTTCCAACCCTCTTCAAACTCGTTCTCCAACTCATAGCCTCCTCAATCGACTATCATAATTTGTTCTATGATCTTATCATTTAAGATTCTTATCTAACCACTAAATTTCACCATTGTTCTTCAATTGCCGCCCTAAAATCTATCGATAATTACATCAGATTAGCAACACAGGCTGCTTAAATCCCTCGAATTTGGACTATAGTCAGCAGATTTAAAGAAACCTTACCCAACAATTGCATCAGATTGAAACTTACATTTTCTGGGTGGAAGGTTAGGGTTATAATTCTGACATCCATTCTTGAAATAAATAAAGAAAAGAAAAAGAAGAATAGAAAATTAATTACTAAACTGATAAATCTGTAGTAAAATTATTTTTTATTGCACCCACGTTTTTCAACTTGGTTTAAAAAATTAATTGATGCATTTCATGATTATTTAGATTTCTAAACGTGAAAAAGGTTTTAGACTACTAAATCAATAGCAGAATGGTAGGTGGGGTGGAAAAAAAATTAATGGTTCCATCGTCCAAAAAAAAAAAAGAAAAAAAGTATGGTTATTTATGTCATTTTATTTTAATTTTTTTTTTAAAATTGTGACGTAACAAACAAAACTTGCCGTGACAAGAAAATTATCTTGAGTTAATCTAAAACCTGCAAGTGAAGCAAAGATTTTGCAAATTTTAAAGGCTAATACAAAAAAGTAAGGACATCTCTTAAAATACTATTGAGAAAGCATGAAATCTCTATCAATTGACATTTTAGCCCAAAGTAGTTCGGATATAATCGAATCGATTCCGGTACTTGACATCCTATGGTTGAAGTGAAGCAAAGATTTTGCAAATTTTAAAGGCTAATACACTAAAAAAGAAGGAGCTCTCTTAAAATACTAATGAGAAATTAGGAAATTGCAATCTCTATCACTAGACATTGAAGTCCATAGTAGTTCGGATGGAATCGAACTTTCAATCAATTCTGGTACTTGAAATCCTATGCATGAAGACATTGTCTCTTTTACATGCTTTAAAGAGAAACTCAAACTTTTGATGTTTATGGTCAATATGTCATTCCAACTTGTTGCTCTGAATAAGATTTAGATAATCTGGAATTTTCAAAATTTAAAGGGCTCACTTGTAATTGCACTAAAATCACCGACCTCACTTGAAAGAATCGAGAAAGAAGAAATTCTCCATCAATTGACATTTCAGCACAAAATTGCCACAGTAGACTTGGTTTTGACCTTCTGAAGTTGAAGGCCAAAACTGTCATTTCAGATATTTTTGCGCCGCTGAGATTATGATAATTTGGGACGGGTCTTGCTACAAAAACATAAGGAATGACCAAACCACACACATGGGAGGTCGGCATTTTTTTTTATTCAGGTCGGGACCCAAGTGCAAATGTGAGGGTGGTGTCAACCCCTATGTCAAACTTTTGGACACTCCAGCAAAATCCATTTGGGACCAGCCTATCACGCTGAAATTCTACCAAACTTAAAGGACTGAATTATAAGTATACAAAAAATAAGGACCTCACTTAAATGAAGCCGGATTACAGTTTTCTCTTGTAATTGACATTTTAGCCCATAACTATTATAACAAGCTCATACATTTTCATAGAATATCTCAAATACAAAAGGCCCTTTTGGTCATTTCAGTTATGTGTCTAAACAGAAAATTTGACCAATTATAAGGACTGAAAAGCAAACTCTCAATTCTGAAACTGATATCTGTAACAGCCGCTTCCAGTTCAACACCATTGCTCATCGGAAAAAAAATCCAAATTCAGTCCAAAACAACAGCCCAGAAAGAGTCTCCTTTTCCTTTATTTGGGGCTTCTTAGGTAATCTCCATGAATCCTTTCGGTGATACATTGTAGATATACATGAATTGTGTAAGAGTACTCTACGCAAGTGCAATCTAGGTTTTATTTTTTTAATTTCGTGAAAGATTTCTGTATTTATTAACCCTTTTTTTGTTTTAATTCTCTTTTATAGATTTCTGTATTAATTGATTGCTGTTTTGTAGATTATTATTGACAAATTCGTTTTTCTTTGTGTGTTCTATTAATCAATTTCAGAGGCAGAAGGGCTTGAACAGCACAACATGTCTCAGACAAATTGGGAAGCTGATAAAATGTAAGGTTTTTTTTTTTTTGGGTGTTTATCCGACAGTTCTATCTCTTCTGCTGTTCTTCTTTCCATAAATCACGTTTGTGGTCTTAATTTTATGTCCTCTGTTAGATTTGTGTTTTGGGTTAGTGTGCATTCAAAATTTGTTCTATATCTAATGGCAGCTTTTGTCTTATTTGAAAATGCCTTTTCCTGATTTTGTTTTTAATGCATTCTAGGGTTTTTTTGTGGCTTTGCTGGATAGTGGGTGTCGTTTCACGTTTTTTATTTTTTTTTGGTGACCTTCAGATTTTACCTCATTAATTTTTATTTTTTGGGGCTGCATTTTTATTTTCGAAGATTCTTTTTTTTTTTTTATAAAAAGGATAGGTATCATGCTTTTTAACTTGTCTGCTGGATTTTAAATCTTCTGATGGTGATTTGGGGTTTTATATTTTTCCTTTTTGGAATAAACAAATTAATATCTTCTGGAGTGAAAATCCTTTTGGTGATATATGATACACTGTTTTATTTAATGTTTTTGGATTTTAGGCTGGATGTCTACATCCATGATTATTTAGTGAAGCGAGACTTGAAGGCCTCTGCTCAGGCTTTCCAAGCTGAAGGAAAAGTATCGGCTGACCCTGTTGGTAAGCATATAGAAAATTTAACTGAATGAGGATCATAGCACTCATTGTTTGGAGTTCCATTTCATGTTAGAAATTATTATTTTTTATTTGAATATGTGTGTTTTTTTGTCTGGGTTTCAGCTATCGATGCTCCTGGTGGTTTTCTCTTTGAATGGTGGTCTGTGTTTTGGGATATATTCATTGCCAGGACAAATGAGAAGCACTCTGAGGTTGCTGCGTCATACATTGAGGTCAGATGAAATTCTAAAAATGGGCGTTTATTAATATTCATTTTCTTCTGATGCTTTGGTTGGACCAGTGTTAACAGAATTTAGTGGTTTCTCATGAATTTGATTTGAAATGTTTTAACTTCCGATTGGAGGTGATTAGGTTATCCATTTAATTTTATGGGTACATTTGAATGATATGTACTGCTGAAACTGTATCTTAGATGACTAATAAACTATTGGTTCATGTTTAGCTTCTAGGATTATACATACACCATCTTGTCAATTTTTCTCCCCTTGTTGCTTTATTTGTTATTCAAAATTTTATTACATACATATGAATAAACCTAATATGTGAACGTTGATTGGAATTCTTTGCCTCGCATTTTTGTGTAGTATTAGATATCTTGTTCCATTTAGCTGGAAGTTGTTACTGTTAACTGTTACAACAGCGCCGCTGAGAAGTGCATGAAACCTTTCTCAGTAGCATATATTTGTATATCACTTGACTTGTGGTCTCTCTAATCTCCCCAAATAAATAAAATAAAATTCAATTACCTTCTTCTCAAAGCTTTGTCGTCAGTATGATTGCTCAACTTGAACTTTGCCCAATGATATACCTTTTTGAAAAGTTAATTGAAACTAACCTACTGCTGCTGATTGTTAACCATATAATTGTGCTTGGTCTGTGTAATAGTTTCTTGCCATCTCTATGCAACCATTTCTTAGTTCTTAAGAACCAAGAGTTATCATTTTACACTTAATTGGAGTTTTGGAATTTAGTCATTTCCTTCACCTATTTGGAAAATGCAGTCTCAGCTAATTAAGACGAGGGAGCAGCAGCAACAGCAACAATCTCATCAACCACAGCATCCACAGCAGCAACAGCAACTGCAGATGCAGCAGCTGTTATTGCAAAGGCAGGTTCAGCAGCAGCAGCAGCAGCAACAGCAGCAGCTGCAGCAGCAACAGCAGCAGCTGCAGCAGCAACAGCAGCAGCGGCGGGACAGCAGCCACCTCCCGAATGGCTCGGCTAATGGTATTATTGGCAATGAGCCTCTTACGAGACAGAATCCTGGAACTGCCAATGCACTGGCAACACAGATGTACGAGGAAAAGTTGAAGCTGCCTGTTCAGAGGGATTCTTTAGATGATGCAGCTATGAAGGTAAGAGGTTCATAGGAGGGCATAGAGAAGATCAGTTCTTTGTTTCAGTTGCTAATAACATTATATTTTTCAGCAAAGGTTTGGTGAGAATGTTGGCCAGCTTTTTGATCCCAACCATGCTTCTATTTTGAAATCAGCATCAGCAACTGGACCACACTCTCGGTATGTTATATACGTTAGACATTCATGGATATTATGACGTGTCTTGTTTATCTCATGAAGAATGGTGGATGGGAGATGCTCCTCTCTCTCTCTCTCTCTCTCTCTCTCTCTCTCTCTCTGTGTGTCTAGGTGCATGCATGTGTGTATCCCATGTATTTTTTGTGGAGGGTGCATATTCTTGGCCTTCATTCAAGTGAGTAGTATTGCCCTGTCTTCTTGGCTTCAGTGGTTAACTTTGTTGTCTTCTGCTGGGTTGTTCCTTCTATGTTAAGAAAGAATCACAGATGCTGTGGAACGAAGTTTATTCTTTTTCCCCCTTATATGTTTTACTCTTGACTTGATCAGAGTTATCTGTGTCTTTATTGACACTTATCGTTGGCGATTGAAATCCTATTTTCAGGCAAGTTTTGCATGGTGCGACCGTTAGTATGGCGCCCCAAGTTCAAGCTCGGAGCCAGCAATTTCCAGGGCCTACACCAGTATGTATTTTTCCTCTCTATTTTTTCTGTTATGTTATTTTGTTGCCTTTTTGCATATACTTTCTTCTCACACATGTGAACAGGACGTGAAGACTGAAATGAATTCAATAATGAACCCCAGAGCTGCTGGCCCTGAAGGATCATTAATTGGGATCCCTGGTACTGATCCTCATCCATCTCTTTGCAAGTAATCTCTATTATTGTATACCACAGAAAATTATTTGATTAGAATTTCCATGATACATCAGGACAATGATTTATAGGATTTATCCATTGATCCATACCTAGTGTCAATGAATACATGTATTGGTTTCGTCACTCAATGTTTGTAATGAAGCGAAATCTGAACATTTTTCTAAGTAAGGTCTTAGTAAACATTCTAGAAGGATTTAGTTTCCCACATCGAACAGGATCAGATTATTGTGGCACCTGCTGTCATTAATTGGTTAATTTGCCAGGTCTTTTTAATACAATTCCTGTTGTTTTAGGGTCAAATCAAGGTGGCAACAATTTGACATTGAAAGGATGGCCACTAACTGTAAGTGTATCATGTCTTCTGATGCTCGTCACCTCTCAATATGGACTAGCAATTATTAAAATATAATGTGGATTTTGTGGACTTGTCATCTGTGACTTTATGTTGACAGGGCCTTGAATTTTTTATGGCACTCTGGACTAGTATTGTGTTTAGGGTATTTTGTATCCAATGCTTCATAGTGCTTTTCTGATGATAAAAACTTTCAAATTATCATAATTTGGTTTGTGGACTGGGATGAGTAGTTGACCTCAATATGTGGCTTAAATAATCCTGGGCTTTTTTGTCCTTGTGAATCAAGATTAAGAGGTTTTGGTTATGAAGTTATGATTTATTTTTTATCTTAGAGGATTGTTTTCTGTAGCATATTGATTTTATATTTCAGGAGGACATTATTGAAGGTTCTTAGATTTTGGTTGAGGCTCTCCATGATTCTATCCCAAATTCTATATATGTACATTATACAACATATTTTGATATTCCAGCTTGAGCACCTATCGCTTTAGAATTTGGTTTGCATCTGAGTGACTTTTACCTGCTAGTATAAGGTGTTTTTGAAATTGCCAATGATTTTATATCTGCAGCTCTCTGAAATACTTATATTCTAATACGGTTTCCGAGCTTCATATTAGTGAGGAACGTGGCATCATATTCTGTGGGTTTGCAAGTTTAATCATTTTGTTTTCCCTTTTTATACTGCTTTCTCATTTTTTTATGCCTAATTTGCTAGGGTCTCGACCAGCTTCGCTCTGGACTTCTTCAGCAGCAAAAGTCGTTCATTCAGGGTCCTCAGCCCTTTCAACAACTACAGATGCTAACATCCCAGCATCAGCAGCAGATGCTTCTTGCGCAGCAGAATTTGACTTCTCCATCTGCCAGTGACATGGAGAGCAGAAGGCTGAGGATGCTTCTTAATGGCCAAAGTATGTCTATGGGGAAGGATGGCCTTTCGAATTCAGTTGGGGATGTAGTTCCTAATATGGGATCACCCATGCAAGC
>CAIGRT010002714.1:0-14671 GCA_903798405.1 Fraxinus platypoda
AAAGTATCAATCTTTAATTTAGCAAAATCATATATTATTATACAAGCGTTCCTTTCGAGTTCTCATACTTTGATAACGTTGTATAACTACATCATCATCAATCAGGTCGAATACATCATTCTCAATATACACAATCAAGCTGTCATTTAACCATTTATCATTCATTCGATTGCGCAATCGATTCTATCAACTAGAATTCTATATAGGACAGGTTTTAATGACATAATGTTTTTTTGTATAAAATCATGGTTTTCTGCTAGATGGTGCACATATTTACTTTGAGCGGGTCATAATAACAAAGAATGCCAAGTCACAGCAATTTGCATAAGGCAAGTCACTGGAACGCTGAAAAAAGTAAGACCAGATTGAATGTGATATGGCAAAGTGAATAAATTCAAGGATCGTAAAAGGACAAAAGGCAATTTGATTCTAGCACCATATTATGCTGGGAAACTATCATGTTAGCATGATAATTAAATAATTACAACAAGAAATCATATTTTTCATGCTACTGGTAAAATCTATGTGCCAGAGCCAGAGAAGCCAGACAGTGTTATCAATGTGGGCTTCATTGATGGAACAATCATGATACTTGTACAATTTTTTTATTTTTTATTTTTATAATTTTGATTGACAATTCATACTTGACAACATCAAATTCATCCATTTTAAAAATTATTTTTTAAATCAATGATCCAAATTTTGATAACATTAATATTGTCCACAATGATTGTCAACAACAATTGTACAAATATATTTATTCTCGTTCGAATTCTACTAAACAAACATTAGACAAATAGCAAAAGACTGCAAATAACCTATAGGTTCATTATGAAACAATTCTGCTGTGGGTACAGAATACTGTACACACAGAATCCAGTCATAACACTCACAAGCAGGTGGGGCCCGACATTTTTTGTAATATTTTATTCACAGTGGGACTCACCTCCATGTGAGATTTCCGGTGAAATTCTTCTGGTGAAATGGAATTATTCATTATGAAATAGCAAGCGTCTCCATTTTCAACGTATGGATACGGTGTTCAGTCATTTTTTCTTAACAAGTCATACAACTTTTATTTTCATAGCAATGATTTTCACTGAGAAATTATGTTGCTTAACAAGTCATCGAACATGGTGTTCATTGTTTGTTTGGCACGACTTATTTGACAAATTTTTTTTTCTCGAATTTATTTTTAACGGCATATTTTTTTAATAAAATAATTTTACAGGTGCACTCATAACTTTTTCATATTTTATAACCACATTCTCATAAAAATCATTTTTCATTTTAATTAATCTCTCCCGAACTCAAAATAAAGGTATGTTATGAAAAGTGAATTTTTAAAAAAAATATGTTGTTAAAATGTAGGGAAAAATGATAAATTTACGGTGGGGGCAGTTGGGTTACTTGCCCCCACACTAAATTTAAATTCAAGATTTTGCACAAAATTGTCAAAAAATTCCTTAATTGTTTTCAATTTTGTCCCCACAATTAAAATTTTGTGAACTTTGTCTTCACAACTTTACAATCCTAACTCTACCCCTGCCTACATGCATGCAGGGGTAGAGTCTATTTATTTTGAGAGTCTATTTTAATATTGTAAAATATTTGATTTGTCATTTTGAAAAACTATTTTTACAATTAGAAAACTAAAAAACGCGCATGATTTGAAATTTTACAAAATTATTTTATGTCATTTTATTCAATGAATTTGATTATTCAGTAAAGTAGAACAATTTTATGTTAATATATTATCAAGTGATATATACATTTTAAAGCCAATGAATCTTACCGTATTTTTCTTGCTACAAAAATAAAACATAAAGAAATGATAAATTGACTTGGTTAAAAATAGAAAATAAAAATTAATAATGAGAACTGCGAATTAAATAATGTAATTGTAAATGATAAAACTGCAGCAAAATTTTTAATAGCAAGTAGACTAAAATTACAAACTTAAATACTGATAGCAAAAATAAACATAGTTGAGAAATTAAAACAATATATAAATATACAGAATCATACGAGAGTCGGTGAGTTGTTTGACTAGCTTCAATATTTTTGTAGCAACTTGATTCCTAACTTGTCCCTTATGATTTGTTTGACTAGCTTCGAATTATATGATTTCTTGATGTACATTTGACTCCAATACATTTTGAAATGTCATATTCTCCAATGAATATTGAGCAAAAATGACAATTTTTAAGCGTAGTACGAGAATAATCCAAGCAATTGAAGGCTAACCGAATCGCACAGAATCAATAAGAAGCCAACTGCCTGCATGTTTCAAATGCAATTCCTTTGTTTGCACCATTAACAACAGCATACCTGCAATTAAATAAATAAGAAAACAACAGCAGCAGCAGCAAAATTATCAAATAAAATTAGAATTTTTTTTTTTTTTGATGCTGTAGGAAAATAGCAATAGATACTCTTATCAAAATAGAAACAGAATTTAATTTCCCTGCCCAAAATAGAGGGTCTCCAACTTAAGATGGTGAAGACAAAAGAAAGGATTCGAACAAATTGAAAAATCAAAAGACAGAGGAAAAACTGGCTTAAAATATGATTTCTTGTTGATGTAGTTTTAATGCAGTTTAAAATCATAATGAGTACTCTTGTTAGTTTCTAATCAATTTTTCTTAATAGTCATGGCCACTCGGGGCTCTCTACTTCTTTGACAATTAAGACACCACTATGGCAGATCAAATGTTAACCATCTTATTTAAAAGTTTAAACTATTAGAGAAAGGCCACACTCGTTAATTTTTATCTTTTACTTATAGCTGGGTCGGACAGAATACATATGAGAGATGATCAATGATGCTTTCAGTCTTTGCGGAAGTGTTGGACATGCTAGTGCAAGAAAGTTTACCATTTGATTCAAGAAAACCATTAAAATGGTTCTTATTGAAATTTCAGAGTTATTGCATTTCCAATTAAATTTATCTACCAAAACATCAAATGGCATGGTCACAAGAGTCATTATCCCTAGAAAGATGTCACTTCCTTCCTCTCAAAGAACAAGCCAGAAGGTCCATCTTCAGGCAGCAGCGCCACCATTACCGGACTTTCTGCACCTTCTTCAACTGTCAATATGCCGATATTGTGAGTCATATCTGTTTTGACATTGCCAGGGTCCACGCAATTGATCTGAAAATGTGGGTACTTCTTTGCCAGAATCCTTGTGTATGCATTCAAGGCTGCTTTTGCTAGTACGTATCCGGATGAAATAAGAGGCCAGCCTTTGGCTTCAAGGGAACCTTCCTTGAAGTCTTTCAAAAACTCATTCAGCACCTGATCAATACTCTCTTCTGTAAGGTTTTCACCATCATTCAGTACACTTTTAGCCCACTCACTGGGTATATTCTGAAATTCATGAAGGAAAACTTGATGTCAGTGGTCTAGGAGTATTGCTAAATAATGATAAATCATTAAATACTCATAAAATATAACTTGCTAAATAATAATGCTCTCAATATTGTCAAACACTAGATAGTTTTCTAGAGAGAACTTTTTCAGCCAAGAGACTTGATATTTGACTTAGTTTTGAGCTCAATGTATTTTATGAAAATCCGAAATTTTATAGGTAGATATTAGAGATAACAGCTCAAACAAATCCTAGTTCAGAGTAATTAATTATATTATAGTAAGCAATGGTTGGTTTCCTAGCTTAATCAAATCCTAGTTCAGAGTAATTAATTATATTATAGTAGGCAATGGTTGGTTTCCTTTCTAGTAAAGACTCTGAACAAGTATAATCTTGTATGAACGTTCAGCAATACAAACAAAGGCGAAGCATGCCCTCCCCCGAATTCTCATCCCTCCCGTGCAGAGTTTTGAGTAGAGAGAAGTGTCAAATGTTATACCTTTAACTTTCCCATTGAAGAGGAAACATTTACAATCCTTGGTGAATTAGATAGCTGGAGTAGGGGAAGCATTGCCTCAGTAGTTCTCTTTGTACCATAGTAGTTTGTTTCCAAACATTCTACCGCGCTATGTCGTATGTCTGAGTCATTACGTCATTCCAGTTAATTTGTGCCTCTCCTGGCTGACCAACAAAATGAGTAAACAATGACCAAAGTTGGAGAATTCGGAAATCAGGAGGGAGAAAAGCTTTATCTCTGCATTAGTCGTCATTTTATGAAAAAGTAAACAAAGAACGCAGAGTATAGGCACTAAACTTCCTTCTGAAAACATAATATATTCCTACTATTTCATAAATTCATATTTTCATCAGACAATTACGATTCTCAAAAGGCTTCATTTTGTAGTAATGTTGACATATAACTCAAGCAAGCAAACACAGGGCGCATAGGAATTCCTGCTAAGAGCACTTAGGAAGTCCACTGTACACAAGGACTTACCTCAGTGGCAGCGGCTTTCAAAGCTCTTAGAGCATCCCCATCGACAATGGCTCCAAAAATCCCTGCATTATTCACCTGTACCCTCCTTCAAATTAGAAAGCTTGCATATTTGGGGATTTCAAAATGAATAGAAAAAAATGAAAGTTTAAACCAGACAGACAATCATTGAGAATTCCTCTGGCTTTAAACAAGCTAATTCAAAATGGTATAAGAAGCTATTGACTCCCGCATACAACCATCGAGTCCAACATTATCCTAGAAGTACTAAGACAACTCTCCTTTAAAGATGATAAGGTATGTTGAACTAATAGCTAATCATAGTCATCACCCACTGTAAATTTGAATAGAAGTTTCAGATACCAAAATATCGAGCCTTCCAAACTGGGATTTGATGAATGCAGCTAGTGAATTGATACTTGCTGGATCTGTAATATTAAGCTGATGAAAAATTATATTATCAGAAAAACCACACACTTTGAGTTTCTTAACAGCTTCAAGACCCCTCTTCTCATCTCTGGCAGTCAATACCAATGTAATTCCATTGGAAGCCAATTGCCTGCATATTTCAAATACAATCCCTTTGTTTGTACCAGTAACAACAGCATACCTGATATTAATAAAAAAACAACAGAAAATTATCAAATGAAATTAGAAAAATTCCAATTTTGACGCTGCAGGAAAATAGTAATAAATACTTGATTGTTTCCGTGTTCCTGCTGGATTCTTGGGCCATGGATAATTCAGAGCATTTTTACTAATTCTGCTGAGAATTGCGTGATTTACTGTCTTTTGGCGTTCGTATGTCTGTGTGGTGTGATGTGGGCGGTATGGTCCAAAAGAGCCTTGAACATAAAAGGCGTATCCATGTACGAAAATCATTTTAAAATACTAATGAAATTTTACCCATTTTCAATAGTCAAAACTATTGAAAATTAAGGTTTCATTACGAAAAATTAATTTATGTTAGCAGCAAAATCCCTAGTAAACCAACTTTTTATCTGTATTTAATCGATATAGAATTTTGTTACATTCCTTAACAATTATCATTCGAATTATCAAATGATATCGATCCCTCCACATGCGATAATCTCTTCATCCCTTTCTTAAATGAGGAAAGATTAGATGCTATATCAAGATCTAATCTTTTAATTGCATCGATTCAATAACAATCATTGTCTCACATTGATACGTGGGGACTATCACCTTCGAGAGCCAACCAACCGATTACTGCAATTAATTGGGTGTTCAAACAATCTGTAGTCATCTTATGCATTCACGTGAATAAAGTTTGGGACTTAGCTCTATTCTCGCCTTCTGCTCACAAATCGCACCTAACTCCACCATCGCATTTCCTAAGCCTCATTCTCACACCACAATGGAGGAGGAAATTATTATTTTTGAAGATTCTTAATTCATTTTTTTTTTTCTTTCTTTCTTTCTTTTTTTTTTGATTGAAAATGAGAATATAATCATCTTTAGAGTCAAAATATCCCATCAAGTGATCCACACATGGTGAATCAATTGCTACAAAAAATGTCAAGAAAACTTTCTGTAGGCATAGTCCAGTAGGAGAACTATACAATAGCTTTTTGGCTGCTACACATTAATTTATTATACAATACCAAAGGCCACCAAGGAACAGAACATAATTTATTACATTTGAGCCAAAATCACCTATGGAGAATGAAAGAGCATGAAGATGAAGAGACAATCAAAAAGACGATATGTCCTTNCACCTATGGAGAATGAAAGAGCATGAAGATGAAGAGACAATCAAAAAGACGATATGTCCTTCCTAGAAAAGAAGAACCCGGAAGGAGCTCCATCGGGCAATAGCGCGAGCCACACTGGACTCTCAGCTCCTTCTTCGACACTTAAGATGCCTCTATTGCAGTTCATATCAGTTTTCACATAGCCAGGGCAGATAGAATTGATCAATAAATTGGGATATTTCTTGGCCAGTATCCTTGTGTAAGCATTCATTGCGGCTTTTGATAATGTATAAGCAGCAAGAATCGAAGGCCAGCCTTTGGCTTCTAACAGACTTGCACTAATATCTGTTAAAAACTCGTTCAAAACCGCGTCAACTTTTTCTTCAGCAAGGCTATTGGCATCGTTTAATATTCCTTTCGCCCATTCATTGGAAACAAACTGCGACAACATGAAGATACATCAGTTTTAGAGTGACGACCAACCCAAGTTCTGGCCCTGTGATGATGTTTCCACATAGTAAAAGGCCTTGATAGTAATTTGCAGTCCTAGAATATAGCACATGACCTTTAACTCATGATGTTATTTTCTGAGAAAACAGCCCAGTTGTGTCCACTGCAGAATATCAAATAACACAGTGAAAGATTGATAGATTTTAATTACTCACCTTTAACTTACCAGAGGAAGAGGAGATATTGACGATCCTTGCTGAGTCGGATAACTGAAGGAGAGGTATAAGTGCTTCGGCCACATTTTTCGCACCATAGTAATTTATCTTCAAGCATTCTTCTGCCAGTACATAATTTTGAGTTGAAACCTCACTCCAGTTTATGTATAATCCTTGCTGCATCAAGGAGATCAAGATTCAAAGTTAATTTTTTCGGTAACTGACCATTGAGAAACAAACTTCACTTGTTCTGCTTACGTTTCATAATCTGTTAATTTAACAAAGAAGTCAGATATCTAACTTTGGATTAACTTAAAAAGACCGTAAAATGTCGTTCTAATCAATTTCTAGATGCTAAGATCACCAAAAGTTACATACTTTTAAGCCACATTTAACTTCATCAGCACTTACTTTACAACTTGTTGAAGCTCTAACAGTAGTCAAATCCACATTTATTCCAATTACTGCTGCATTATTCACCTGTATATGAAACAAATATCACTACAACTTAGGGATAAAAGAATAGTCAATTTCTTCTAAAGCAGGCATGATCAACCAACATGCAAATTGAAGCTATGCCCTTCATCAATTTCTAAGTTGGAAAACATTGTTGGTTATCTAACTTTAATCTTCTTTCAACATGATCACTAAAGCTACGATTCTATTTCATTAAGGTCGCCTCCACAACTTACGCGACAAGTTTTTATTGTACTCTTGGCACGCTACATAAGCATAATCACGTTTTTAACAGAAAAAATTGCACTATCACAATGCGATTATTTTCTGGAAAATTGCATAGAATATGAATCGTACCAAGATATCAAGTTTTCCGAATTCAGTCTTGATGAAATCTGCAAGACGAGCAATACTGGAGGCATCAACAACGTCAAGCTGATGGAAAATGAGATTATCGAAGAAATAACTACAAGTAGAAGACCCTCTGAGTTTCTCTACAGCTTCAACACCCTTCTTCACGTCTCTGGCAGTTAAAATCACTGTAATTCCCTTTAAAACTAGCTGTCTGCATATTTCAATTCCTATACCTTTGTTTGCTCCTGTCACTACTGCAATCCTGAAAGCATATCCAATTATGCATAACAATCTATATGGCAATAAACCAAGCGATGATTGAGTAATTATTGATTAAGAAAGTTCTTTAATCCTGCCTGAGAGTACCTTTTTGTTGCCAGAAAATCTGATGATTCTGCCATGAGAGAAAGAAGAGAGAGAGACTCCTCAGGGGATAATAATTCATACAATTTAGTTAATTGAACGATTCTGTCTTCTATTGTTTGTTTCACGCTGAAGGCAATGGAGAATAGCCCAAAAATGCTGACATTTATACTAGTCAAACAAAGAGACAAATTAATACAAGTCGTCATGCATGATATCAAATCCATAGTTAACCCAGAATAATTCATATCTAAACACTTCCACAATAGCCTATATTCTTTCTAATTATCAGTTGAGCTAGTTCAAAAATTCATACGTGAGTTGCACATGACATTTCTCCATCAAAACTCCTGAATAAAATTGTTAACGAAACTTTCAAAAAAGCACGTCTCATATTTTTTGATCAAGCGATGAAACAAATCTGTATTTTCAATAGCATCTCCAAGAGATTCTCTAAGTACAAAATGCTCTTTATTTTAGAGAGTCAATGCTTAAAAATGAGTATCAAGAGACTATTTTTTAACTCTTTAAAATAGAGGATGAATTGGACTCTCCAAATTCAGAGAGTCAAACTTACTTTCTATTCTTAGTATACAATGATTGCATTTAATAAATCACACATTTCAATACTCTACTTCTTAAATTATTCAAACCACAATTAAATTAATTGATCAATTGATATATAAAAAATTATGTTAAATAAAATATGAAGAGAAATTAATAAATGTTTCTTGAGTAAAGCAAAATGAAGAGCTAAAATAGAAAGCTTGCTGGAGCGTATAAAAATTTTGACTCTCTAAATTTAAAGATACTTTCTATAATACATAAAATGATCTTTATAAATAAATAGTCGCTTGGAGATGCTCTAAGCCTCAAACACTACACATGCTCGTAAAGGAATCCAGGCTGCATGTCTGCTCGAAAAAAATAATTTGCATTCTGCTATTTGTTAAACGTTAATAAATAACACGTCTAGTTACATATCCATCACAAAAAATAAATACATAATAAATATGTCCTCGGCAGACAACAAGATCCCTATTCATATTTATAAACCTGTACGTGGCATTCTGCAAAATTTCATTTAAAGAATCGAGATCTTGAACGAAGAATTTGTCATTTTTTAATCAATTAATTCAGTTTTGTTGATTGCTATCACGTAATTAGATGTGCATTTAAAATAATAACAAATGATTAATTAGCTGGAAATCGAAAGCACGAATATATTACAGAAACACATGGGCTATCACAGTTCCAAGGAAACACAATTTGCTACTCTTGATTTTTGCCGGAAATGTGTTGTTAATAAAAAAATGTTTCATCCTGCATATCTTGCTTGGCATCTACTCTCTGAAGCTCATGCCTGATTTTTCACTGCATTTTTCCAATTGCAGGATCAGATAGACCAGAAAGAAACTGGGGAAAGGAAGAGGGAGACCAACCCAGCAAACCACCGTTACTGTGCCCCTATACTTCTTGCAAGGCTTGCTAAGTTTCTTTATGGGACATACACGACAAAAGTAGTCCATTGAACGATTGTCAATCGAGGGCTAAAGTATAATCTTTTTTAACCGTGATGGGTTTCACAATCGATCATTCTATAGCCCTGTTCCCCGAATATCTGGAATAGGGCTTCGATGAGCCCCGGATGTAAAGCGTTCTAGTTAAGAGGAGAAAGAATAGGGGCATCTTCGTCATTTTATATTTTTCAATCGTTGACTAACATACATTTGTCAGTGTGTTCAAAGCATTCAACAAATATATGTGGTTAAAAGTAAAAAAGATTGACCAGAGTCTGCTTGAAAAATAAAATTTATTTAAGCCTTTGAAGTTGGTGTGTGCAGTTTCAGCTCTCACTGATTCTGCACATAATCTTTAATCCTGATAGCTGCCAAAAGTATACATGAAAAAGAAAGAATACAACACAAATAATCTCACGCTGATAAATCAGTGAGCATTAGTTACAACAAGAAGGATGGTATTCAAAAATGGAAACTAGCTCATTGTTTTATATGCCTGCTCTAACTAGTTCTGTTCTTTTAATGTCTGCATAAGTTTCGTAAAAATTAGCATTTAGGCATACAATGGTGTAGGGAAATTTTGAATAATCTGCAGAATAAGTAGCCTCAGTAATTGCGAGAAATGCTTCACTTTTCGTGAACAAGAGGGCTGTAAACTGGGTACCACATGTTGTCCTTTACATAATGCAAAGTTTCCTCCTGCATTCGGCATAATTAAACCACAGATCAGACAACAATACAATTATGATGTATTATATTTAATTGTATTGAGTACTCTTGAAATTCACAAGGTTTGGAATGCCATAAAAGGTTACTAGATATAATCTTTTTCCCTTTATCAAGTCCAAGATTTGTCTAAACAGACCTTCGACATGTGTGACAGTTCTTTGGATCCCACTTCGCCGTGCCCTTCAGCCACTTCTTCTACGACAGCTGACCTCAAAACGGCAGCTCCAACTTCAGCTGTAATATCCCGAATACTGACCATAGGCAAACCATATGTTCAGTAGAATTCATAAAGCAAAATGGTCGTCAAAGGAGCATATTGAAAATTCATCAACAATTTTTACAAATCAAAAGACAATGAGCTATTTTCCTTATTCCGTAGAAGATGATGATAACCATACATCTCAACATCTGAAATGGACACTTTAATGATGCATCATCAGTCAGAGAAGCCGAGACTCTTACCTATCAATAGATGGATACAAGACACCTCTTCGAATTTCTTCATCTGTTATATAAGATGCAAGACTGCACAAACAAACAAAACCACATTAGCAAGCTATCTTAGCCAAGAGTAGACTATTTTTACACCATTACGGCATATTCAGTAGACTAGACTAGACATACGAGACAATATAATAGTCTTTTTTTTCCTCTCTTTAAATTGGCCGTAATAAATAGCTGTGATTTCTTTTTCTTTTGAATCACACTAGGGTATGTTAGTCTGTTCGACATACAAGTTAGGGACCATGCTATCACAGAGTTAAAAGGTTGAGGACCCTGGTCCACATTTGATAGGTTGGGGGCCCAAAGTCCACACTTACCAAAGGTTGGGGACTCCAGCTGAAATTTACCCAAAAAAAGTTTGAGCATGGAACTGGAAGCCGAGGAAAAAAAGTCTATTTCTTTGATCTTGTAATTTGAATATGCTCAAACCACATATTCAATAATAAAGCTAAAGTTTCTCCCATTCTCCTACTTAAATCATAAAGTTCTCATTCCATTACACATGGGTCATGTAAACTATGATATCAAACATTCACAGTTTTCATGTAACTCACATTCTCCTAATCTTCAAATATATTATTCGCTCCGTATATTCATCAATTTTAAGAGGCCTGGAGAAAATTAGTTGGTTGAGTTTTTACATTGAAAACAAAATTGTACCAAACAAGCTGTAAAATTTGTATAACCAGGCAGCATGAAGCAACTTGTCAAAGGTAGTATAACAGAACTTTTGCCAAGTTGGAAGTTCCATGAAATTCCAATCTTTGACCTGGTTAAAGGACTAAAATCTCAGATAGCCTGTTCCAATTATTTATTTATTATTATTAATAATTTATTTTTTTTAAAGAATGGAGACAGACATATAGTTGCCGTTGTTTGGAGCTAACATTTAACAATTAAACAAACCTTGCAATTGCAAGAAGATATGATCTGTGTTAAGAGGAAGGAATAAGAAGTCCTCTAGATCTTTTGAATAAGTAGCATGGAACATCATTACAAAGGTTGGAGGCATAGAATTTTATAGCATACCACTCAGCAGCTGCTTGCAACATTCTATCAGTGATAATACGAGCACCAGAGAGAAGAGCTCCTAAGCCAATCCTAAATGAGCGAAAACATAATTTTAGAGGTTAGTTGACGTAAGTTTCTAATTTCTGAAAGTACTTGTAGGAACTATTACAGACCCGGGAAAGAGGTACATGTTATTTGCTTGATTCACATGGCCTATTTTTCCACTCCCTGTCCACAAATGTAATGCAATTGGTACTCATCATAAAAATAAATAAGAATGTGCAATCACACAGCAATGCAATGGTAGTTACAATATCAACAAGCAACTCAGTTCTTTTCGCTCCACCCCAGAAAATGGGAAAGAAAATGGAGAAGTTGATCTTTCACAGTGGAAGAGAGAGCTTAATTGATTAACAACTATCATATATTGCCAAAAAGTAGCTATCTATAGAGTTAAAAAAGAATACCAAGATTAACATCTGCAAAGGGGCTCCCACTTGCAAATACTATATCTTCACCAGCATGTTTGAAAGCCTCAATAGCAGTACATTCAGCTGTATAATAAAGAACATACAGATAAAGTTCAAATATTCAACAGAAGTATCGTAAATGCCATCAATGAAATATATTCATGATTAAGAGAGCTTCTAGACAAACCATTTGCTGTGGGATTTGACATTGCAAAAATAGCAGGTTTAGTGGAGTCAGACTCTCGCATAGCTTTAAGGACCTGATTAAAACCCCAAGAATTAAGCAAAGAAAAAACTCATGCCTTTTGTACATATGAAAACTTTCAAGTAATACATATAATACAAAGAAGCAAACTTTTATGCAATGTCAACCTCCTCATTAAAGACACCACCAACTCCAGACAAGCCAAGAAGCACATGCGGCTTAACCTTCTTGACCTGCACAGAAGTTAATTTTCTGCAATTATCGTCTAACACATAGGATCCATTACTCTTAATGATGATAAAGTCATCCATACACCATAGGGCTCAGCAACCTTCATATTCAAGCCAACTAGCTTCGCCAATGCATTAGTTCCTTTCCAAAGTATATCACACCCTCCACAGCTCTAACTATTAGATGTTGCACAAAAAAGGAAAACTTACCACTTCAGTAAGACTGGCTCCCTCACAAAGTCCTAGTCCTTTAATTTCTCCCTGGGTTTTGGCAAAAGGCACAGCTGCAGGATCAATATCTTTTCTCTCTTTCGTGATAAGACCCTGCAGTCATACATTCTCTAAATACATAGGACCAAATTCAAAGGAAAAGCTTTTGAGAAAAATAAATACATAACGTAATAAAGCAATAGACTTCATACTAATTGTAATATTGTAGTATGTTTTTTTCAAAAGAGATCAAGCCCCTGTTTGTTTTAGCTAAAAAGCTGATAAAAATCTAAGTGAAAGTGAACAATTGATTTTAGCCACAAATTTCATGGGACCCACAGCTTGTATCAACTTTTTAACCACCAATTTCATCAATTTTTATCAAAATCTACTAAAAATCTGATTTTTTTTAACAAAACCAAACATTGGCCAAATATTTTGTAAGATATTGAAGTATTGACTTTTTGCCTATCCATTATATTATATGTTTTGCATTAAATTTGTAGTATTGATGAACCTCTCTGACAAACTGCAGCTTTTGAGATGTTTAAAGACAAATCAACTACTGCTCAAATTTGTGAAACCATACATCTTTGTCAAGCAGGAAAAAGTGAGGATCTGCCTCCGGTCCTGCCATTCTGGAAACAGCCTGTAAGGCCATTTTAAGAACACCAAGCCCAGCACTGGAATTTAGACAGTAGGGTAAGAGAATGAAGAAGAGGTTCCAGGGACCATTTCTGATTTTAATTAGCGTCATACAAATACAGATGCTCTACCTTCCAGCTCCAACCACAACTATCTTTTGGTTTGCAAAGTCAGCCAATGGCCTTCCCTGTGCTCGAACTGCGCCAAGTAGCCCAGCCAATGCAACACCAGCTGTTCCCTAAAATAGGTAAAGATGGTTACGATAATGCCACGCACAGTAATACCACCAGAATTTTTTTATTGAATGAGCTTATTCTACCCTAGCAAAGGAAATAGAAGGATCCAACCCCGATATTTACCTGTATGTCGTCATTGAACATGCAAAACCTTTTACGGTAGCGATCTAGTGTTTCAAAAGCCCACTTCATTTGGAAATCCTCAAACTGACAAGATTATTCCAACCAACAAGTTTTAGTACAATATTTGTCAAAAAGGTAACATAAACCCATAGATTAAAACCAAATGGACCTGCACAATAGCCTTCGGCCAACGTGCATGAACAGCTTCCATGAATTCATCAACAATTGACAAATATTCTTCTCCCTCAAGTCTAGGTTGTCTTAATCCTAAATCTGCCAAACTACAATCATGTGAAAAATAATTTCTCACAAAATCTTAAGGTTCAAAACTTTTGCTACATCTAATCTCCAGTAACTTTGCTAAAAGATAAACCAAGAAAGACAAAAACTTCAATCATTTCAATTTTATGAAAAGAAGGAAACAGCAAAAGGATTTAATATCTATACCTAGAAATAAAGATAAACTCAGAATAGAATCATAGTGGAATTAATCATGTTAAACTTTGGAAGTAGAAATTAGTCAATCTACAGGTTTCTAAGCTTTGCAGGGAAAATCAACTACATGATAGAGGTGGGAGTGATCATATTGATATATTATTGAAAGATCCATTTCTGCATATTTCTCGGACAGAGTAAAAATTTACCAAGTCAAAGAGTACATCAGTCTAACTGAAGCAGCGCTGTATATAAGAAGATGACAATGGCCAAAGCAAGACCAAAAAATAAAAGCTGGCAACAGAGTCAAAGATGGGAAAAGAAAAATAAAGAATATATTATGCAAGTCAAAACAGGAGTGCTACTCTCAGATAAATCAACTCACAAAGACGGTCATCAAGAAGCTTCTGATTGTTTGTACCAACATCGAGCAT
>CAIGRT010002721.1:0-28365 GCA_903798405.1 Fraxinus platypoda
TCATCCATTGTTGTAACCCAAGTGTAGTACATGTAGCATCTCTCATTTGAAAGCAGATGGACCGCAGTTTGCAAACCGCAATCGCTTCCCTCCATTTTTCATCTTTTCACACTTTGGTCCCTACTTCAAGTTTCATGTACAATTTTGGTTCTTTTTGGTACAAATCTTCAACATTGATCCACAACTCCAAAAAGCTTCCATGTTTGTCCTCGATCTAAATAATCATTCAAGATTTATTCAAAAAATTAATTTTTTCTTTAATTCAAAATTGTTACTAGATGTTCTATGTATTTTGAAATTAAGAAGTAAAGATTTAGAATTTATCAAATTCAATCGTCAAGTTCTCTATCGGATCTGAATCACAACTTTCAGACTTTTGATTCATGAACTTCCTACTTTTAATTTCAAAAACTTGGAATTTCAAAATTTTAAGTCTTTTACGGTATCCTCTAAAGTCAAGACCACACCGATGGATGAACACATTTTTAATTAAATCAAGAAATTAAATTTTAACCAAACAAATGGAGAAAAAATATTTTTTTTCTCACTTTTTCTCCCTCTAAATTAGGACACTAGAGAATAATTATTGTTGTTGTTTAGAATTTTGGTTTCGTATAATCTCTATTTATACGGATAAAAGGGGATCCAAACCATGTGCAATACTAATTCAAAGCTAAGTCCAACTGGATGTTCCAATTGAAATCCAAATATGAGTTCAATAAAAGTCCAAATCCAATTAGTCCATTAACTTATTTATTTAGTTTAGAACTTCAATTACAAATACAATCAAATATAAAATTTTCACCTCAATAACAATTGAGTTCAAAACTTTTATAGTAATTACAGTTAATTTTCAATACTTTATAATGCTACCACATGGACCTGATCGAATATAAATTATCAAATTTCCAATAATTAGATCATGTCTAGTTGATTCTAGACAATCTAATTACTAGTATTTTTTTTTCACTAAAGATCACACTTTCAGAATATAAGATCACAAAAACTAATAATTATTTAATACTTTTCTCTAACCCACCGTATATGTACATTTTCCCATCCGAGATCTAATATTAGGTACTAGCTCAAATGACTATTTTGCCTCTTTAGTTATTCTCACTAACTTAAGTATCATTTTCTTCAATGGTTTCACAGATATTGAAGTTTAGCCATCATTAAAATTAATCTCAAATTTTAATTGTTCAACTAGAAAATAATTAATAATTACTCACCCTGTTTTTTGGGGCAAAAGTTCCCATGCGAATTCATGTTCTTTACTTTGCTTGTTCTCAAACTCATAACTCATCAAGATATTTGACTAATCAAATTGATCTCACCAATTGGTGAATCAAAAAACCATCAAACTCAAGAAAATATATACTTAACTTTGTCAAGATATTTAGATGAAGTACCCGACAATCAAGTGAATTTTAACTCTTTGCAAAGTCATGCTATATAATTAAACTTGATAAGTGGATTCAAATACACTTCAAATGTATTATTGTCATCACCTATTTTCGCGATAAGGACAAATCAAAAATTCGAATAATAAATTAGTCGATACTACAACCTTCCACTATAAGGTGACAACCTTATACAATATCAATTCTTATTTAATTATTTATGATCAATACATAAACTATTTTACATTGTAGTTCATGATACAAGCATCCAATTTATATTATCACAAATTATCGTAGGCACTTTAATTTGAATGCTCAATATGAAATAAATACAAGGAATAAATAAAATCACAATTTATTTATTATAAAATGTTATTTTATTACGGTGCAACTCAACGATTTAATCTAATCCTTTCTTTTAATTCTACTTGCTTTTATCTTGGGGTAGTACGGTTTTTTTTATAGGTGGCGAGATTTTATTTTTCGTGGGGTGAAGACCAATTGGATGGCTCTAATATGTAGTTCTGTAATAGTAATGAAGATTCATTTAAAATAAAGCCATTTTTTTATATAAAAATAGACAAGATAACAGGATGGAAATTTATTTTGGAACTAAACTGAATGTACGTTGGTTATCAACTTATGTAAGATACCATGTGTCCCCAACTACAGGTTGTTAATAAGATTGAGAATGATACAACTCTTAAGCACATGACAAGGTTTTTGGCCGTTCAGTCACAAAGGTGGGTTGGGTTAACAACGGATTTGTTGGATTTGATTTCTTGGTGTGGAGTATGATCTTTTGTGTATGTATCACAATTTTGCATGCTACCATTGTTTGAATTTGGGTATGACTCGAATTATTTGTTGAAAAAAATTGGAAGTTTTCATTAATGTGGACATTAAGAAAAATTATATTTGAAATGTTATTGTGGAATCTTATTCAAGTTTACTTGGTGAATTTTAGTTGAAGTTCTACTTGAAAGCCCAATTGGGAGTTGGAATTTGTTTTGGATTTGAAGAGGACATTGAGACGAAAAAAATCAAGTTTTTTAAGTAAAGAACCCGAGAATGGGAGCCGCGGCGCCACAATCCCAACGCCACAGCACCAGGAAGATTTAGGCCCGGCATCGAGGCTCTATGTTGGCACCGATGCGCCACCTGGTTTGTTTTCTGCCTTGCGCGATTTTTATTCATCTACTCCGTTTATTGCATTCTACTTCAACTTTAATTACAACTCTACAAGTTGGGTTTGGACATCTCATGTTTGTTCCCTATATATAGTTGGCTCTTCATAATGATTTAGAATAAGTTATAAATATTGCAAACACAAATAGTTTTATTGCTTCTACAAATTATTTTGTTCTTGTGATCAATTACTTCATATTGTGGTTATAATCTCTTATTTTCTCCAACAATTTGGTATTGGATTAATCCGGTATCATTTTCGTTTTACAACAAACTAGTATCAGAGTTTTTTGTTTTGAAATTCTTGGGAAGATCGAGATTTTGATCAAGTTAATAGTTCAACTTGATCTTTCGTGATAGCAACAATGAAGTATGATATTCCGTTATTAGATAGAAATACAAGATTCTCTTTATGGTAGGTAAAGATACTAGTACTCATTCAAATTGATTTGAACGACGCATTCTTAGGATTTAACAAGATGTCCACAACTTGGACTAAGGAGGAGAAACAACGGATGGATCCAAATGCTCTATCTCAAATTCATCTTCACCATTCAAATAATATTTTTCAGGACGTTTTGAAGAAGGAGTCAGCCGCTGCATTATGGTTAAAATTGGACCAATTATGCATGACAAAGCATCTCACTAGCAAATTCCATCATAAGCAATGTCTATATTCTCACCGTATGATAGAAGGTACATCTCTTGAGAATCACCTATCTGCTTATAAGAAAATCATCACTGATTTGGAGACCTTGGAGGTTAAATATAATGAATAAGATTTGTGATTGATTTTATTGCAGTATTCTAAAATGCGTAATGCGTTGCGATGCGTCGAGGCCGAGAATCAAGAATCACAAGTTTAGGCGTGTCAATGCGAAGAATAAGCGCCATAATGCGTTTCGTATTTTTAAGGCATTAAATATATTTTTATATNGTTCTAAAATGCGTAATGCGTTGCGAAGCGTCGAGGCCGAGAATCAAGAATCACAAGTTTAGGCGTGTCAATGCGAAGAATAAGCGTCATAATGCGTTTCGTATTTTTAAGGCATTAAATATATTTTTATATAAAAAAATAGATTTTTTACCAAAAAAAAAAAAAATTCTAAAATGCGTCGCCTAGGCGGGACAATGCGTGCAAATGCGCGCCTAGGCGCGCGCATTTTAGAACAAAAAAGTCAAAAACGCATTTTCCGCTCATACCCCGAATTCAACGCGTTTTCTCCGCGCTTCGCTCCTAGGCGGCGCATTTGCGCGCCTTTTAGAACATGGTTTTATTGTGTTTATTGACTGTTTCATACATTTCTTTTAGAGAGACGATTTTGTATAGTCGTGATACTCTCACCATCGAAGAAGTCTATGATACTTTATATTCAAATGAGAAGATGAAGTATTTTGTAGCATCCCAAGGTCATTGAGATGGCCTCATTATTGATGATTGTCGTCAAGGGGTAAGTCAAAATTTAAGTTCAAATTTTGTAATTATTACAAGAAAAATGCACTTGATAAATGATTGTTATAAGTTGCAAAATAAATCAAAATTGACTGCAAATCAACAATCAAAAACTTCAAAAAAGCAAGTATTGAAAAAATCCTAATAGTGATGAAGAGCTTTTACTTAGACGACTACAACTACAAACCAGACGAAGCTTAAATTTTTTATACAATTTGCACTTTTTATATAACTTTTAATCGAGATTTGTTTTCAACATATGAAAAAGTTACGAAAGGTATTGTGATGACCGGTAATAATACACTTTGTCGGATAGCTGGTGAAGTAGAATCAGAATAAAGATGTTTGATGGGATGGTTAGAACACTTGATGTGGTGACCACGTTCCAGATCTGAAGAAAAATCTTATCTCCTTAAATACTTTTTGATTTAAAAGGGTACTGCTATACTGTGGAAGATGAAGTCCTCAAGGTTAGTAAAGGAGCCCGTGTTTTGTTAAAGTGACATAGAAAATATCATTTATACATCTTGCAGTGTTATACGAAATCTTTGAGCAATCATCATATTTTATGAACTCGAGTGGATTTAGAGTTGGATTATGTACCGTTGGAGTCTAATTTTGGGTCTTTTGGAGGAATACATCTCAGTTGAATTTAGAAGTTATGGGTAAATTCGTCTTACAACCATCATCGATGATGTCATTGTATTCAGTTGCTAACGGACCTATTTTTTTGCCATAAAATTCCACATAGGTACGATTCAGCTGGTTTAGTTGATAGTTTGAATGCTGTTAAGGGTGTTGATTCTAGCCAAGATCCTTCTTTTGATGTATTTAGTTGTGATTCTGTTACGGGGCTTGTTTCAGCATTATTTAGTGTTCATTAGATCAAATTTACCCATAGCTGGAGTAGCAGAGGTGGTATTTCCAGTTGGAAATTTTTGGTGGAGAAATTCGTTTGTGTTTTTCATTGAAGAATTCAAATTTATTCATTGTAGTGAAATTTGTCTCCAGGTGAAGAATTTTTTGTTTGTAGTTTTGTTCATTGCAATGGAATTCGTGTCAAGGTAAAGATTTTTACAATTTGGGTGTGACCCGAATTCTTTTTTGAAAATAAGAGAGTTATAATTAAAGTACACATTAAGAATAATTCTATTTGAAATGCTATTGTAGAATCTTATTCAAGTTTATTTGGCGAATTCTAGTTGAAATTCTACTTGGAAGCCCAATTCGAAGTTGAAATTTGTGTTGGATTTGAAGATGACATTGGGATGAAGAAAATCAAGTTTTTAAAGTAAATGACTCAAGAGTGGGCACCGCACTGTCAGAAAGATTTTGGCTCAGCGCCGCAACGCTGGGCCTGGGGTGCCTAGGCGCCACCTGATATGCTTTTTGTCTTGCGCGATTTTTCTTCATCTACTCCATTTTAAACTCCATTTCTTGCATTCTACTTCATTTACAGCTCTACCATTAAGGTTTGGATGTTCATTATTTGTTCCATATTTACAATTGGCTCTTCATTATGATTTAGAATAAGTTAGAAATATTGTAAACACAAATCTTTGTATTTTTTCTCTATATTATAATAAAATTTCAACTCTTTGCAAATTATTTTGTTCTTGTATTCTTGTAATCAATTATTTCATATCGTGGCTATAATCTCTTATTTTCTCCGACAATTTGATATTGGATTAATCTAGTATCATCTTCATTTCACAACAACCATATTACCCTTAAGGGTCTCACCAGGTTATATTTTAGTTACTTGAACCATTTCTTTGATTCTTTGCTATATATTATGTAAATATGGGTTGTTGATTTGTTTTCTCATTGTTTTTTAAGGCATTTAGCGAAGAAGAAGGAGACCGTGATGAGAAATTAATGGAATATTAGGTGTTTGATCTGACAAATTCTAGAAGATGAGAATAATAGATCCAAAAGGAATGTGATAGTGAATTTGTTCACTTGCTTTACTGATCAATTCTTACAAGTATATATAGAGTTTTGTTCTCAACTAACTAACTAACAAAAAGATGAAAAAAGATGTACAATACATACAGAAAAACAAAGAATGCTAACTAATCTGTCACGGTGAGATAGAGAAGTATACTTACCAGTCTTCTGTAAGTGCTAGGATCAGCGATTAGCTCACCTTCGGACTTAGTAAGTTTCAAATTCTGCTGCATGGGAGTCTTGGCTGGTTTAGCACCTAAGTATCATGCATCCTCCAAGACTTCTAAGGCAAATTTCCTCGCAAATAGAGATTCCAATGTTGTTTCTAGCTACTTCCAGACCCAAGAAAAACTTTAGAGCTCCTAGGTCCTTTAGTTTAAACTGTTGATCCAAAACTTTATTTAAATGATCAATATACACCGCATCATTTTTAGCAATGATGATGTCATCAACGTAAACCAATAAAATGGTAGATGAGCAGCCATTGAGTTTAGTAAATAATGAATTATCTGACTGGGATTGAATGAAACCTTGAGAGAGGATGAAACTGGACAATTCGTTGAACCATTGCCTAGAGGCTTGTTTAAGGTCATAAATGGACTTATTGAGCTTGCATACAAGTTTCTCTCCTTTGGCCACCTGCTGCTCATACCCTGGAGGCATGTGCATGTACAACTCTTTCTCCAGATCTCCATAGAGAAAAGCATTGTTCACATTAAGTTGGAAAAGAAGCTATTGCTATGTTGCAGTTACTGCTAAGAGAGCTTTAACTGTGACCAATTTTGCTACAAGGGAAAAAGTGTCATGGTAATCCAACCCAGCTTGTTGCGAGAAGCCTTTTGTAACTAGCTGTGCTTTCTTTCTCTTTTCACTGCCATATATTTTGTATTTAATTTTTTAGACCTACTTACAATCAACCAGAGTCTTATGTGAGAGCAAAGCTGTCAATGTCCAAGTATTGTTAGCAACTACGGCTTGGAACTCAGCATCCATTGCTGCACACGAATCTGGACATTTGGAGGATTGATAATAGGATGTTGGCTCAGATGATGATGAAATGGACATCACATAAGTTCTATGAGTAGAAGACAAATGGTCATAGCCAACATATGCCGAAATGTCATATTGTTTACTGCTCTCAGGTGTAGCAATTATCTTGGAATCATATTGGAGTCGGGGATTATTATGCATTGCCAAATTGTAGTGATATAGTTCAAGATATGAAAGTGGTCTATGGGTTCTTTCTGATCTTCTAAGTGGAGGTGCTGGCAGGTTGGTAGTGTGATGGGGTAATGGTATTGCAGAATCTGTTTGAGACATTGTAGGTGAGCGTATAGGTGGAGGATCTATAGTGGAAATTGGAGAAAGAAATATGTCTGATGTGATAGAAATTGGAGAATCCTGAGATGAAATGTTTTTATTTAGGAAGAGCGGCGAGTGATTGTTGATGGTGGGAATCTGTGGTGGAATACTATGGAAGGGAAATACAGATTCATGAAAAATCACATTCCTTGATATGATGCATGTTTGGGAGGTCATGTTGAAGAGTTTATAGTCTTTCATTCCATTGGGGTAGCCAAGAAAAATGCAGGCATCGGCTTTAGGGTCAAATTTTGACCTGTTTCTTTTGAGTGTAGATACATAACATAAGCTTCCAAACACCCTTAAGTGAGAATATGTTGGTTTTGTGTTGAAAATGAGCTCGTAAGGGGTCTTTTTAGAGAGGTTAGGGAAAGTAATTCCGTTTACAAGATATGTAGCTGTGAGGATGGAGTCACCCCAGAACTTATTTGAAAGATTGGCTTGAAACATTAAAAATCTAGCCACATTAAGAAGGTGTTGGTGTTTTCGTTCAACCATCCCATTTTATTGAGGGGTTTCTACACAACTTGGTGAATGATGCCTTTAGATTGGTAAAAATCGGTCATGTGGAACTCAGGTCCATTATGTGACCGAATTTGTTTTATTTTGGCATTGAATCGGGTAAGAACTAGATTGTAAAAGGATGTGATGATATTCCTAGTTTGAGATTTGTTGTTAATAAGGAATGTCCATGTAGTCCTACTATAATCATCTACAATTGTAACAAAATATTTAAAGCCATCAATTGAAGGATAGTGAAAAGGCCCCTATATATCAACATTAATTAATTCAAAGATGGTATCTGATACATGTGTACTAAAAGGAAAATGTAGTACATGTTGCTTAGCAAGTGGAATTACGATACAGTGAAATTTTAATTCACTAAGAACTTCTGGTACAGTCTAATTGATAACAGAAATTCTAGAGCTAAGAATATGACCTAGTCTACTATACCAGAGATCGAAGGAGTGGTTGCAAACGGTATTGATTACAGACTTAGGTGTACTGGATAGTGGAGGTTGATGTTGTTGTTGAGATGGTTTAAGTTGTAAATAGAAGAGGCCACCATCAATTTTCCCTACCCCAATCGTCTTTCAAGACAAAAGGTCCTGAATAAAGAAATAAGCAAATATGAAAATCAAGCAATAATGATGAATTGAAGCCAACTTCCTGGCAGATATGAGATTAAAAGTAAAGGATGGAATACATAGAACGTTCGTCAAAATAAGAACACTCGATAACCGAACTGTTCCTATGGGTGTAACTGCTGCACCATGGCCATTAGGTAATTTAACATTTCCATTAACACTAGTTGTGGTGGTTGTGAGTTGTTGGACAAAACAAACAATATGATCCATTGCTCCATTATCGATTATCCAAGTGCTTTCTGTGTATGTGTGAACAGAACAATCTAAGCTACTACCTGAGAAAGTTGATGCGGAAGGCATTGCTGGAGATTGAGTTGATGTAACTTGCAAATCTCCAACACGATTCACTGAAGCAGCAGCAGATGAAGGTATGAAAGCTTTGAGTTGAGGTCTCAACATGGAAATAATTTGTTTACATTGATCAGGAGTTATAGTAACATTGTTGAGACTGGTCAGTATCTCATAATCGTTTGATGCAGCAACTTGATGTGCTAATACATTTTCATGGACCTTTTTAGCCAGTCAATGCCTTGGAGGATATCCATGGAGTTTGTAGCATTTTTCCATCTTGTGACCAGTGAGCCCGCAAAAACTACAGATAGGCATGTCCTTCCTTTTGTCTAGAATTGTTGCCGCTTGTGTTTTTAATGAGTTGTTGTTGGTTGAAGACACTATGACTGGCAAATGCAGCAGACTCTACATTCTGGTGCAGAGATGTAACTTGTCTTTGCTTTTTTTCTTGAGAAACTAGAGCAAAGACGCGATTCAAATAAGGAATTAGATCCATGAAAAGGATTTGACTTCTGACAGCACTGTAAGAATCATCCAATCCCATCAGAAATTGCATAACCTGATCACCAGTGTGATAGGGATTGTGATGCTATGGCCTGTAGTGTGCCATTCCTCCCAAAGTCCCTTCAATTTGTTAAAGTAAGAGCTGAGAGATCCATTGTTATGTGAAATCGAAGACATCAATTTCTGCAGCTGGTAAATACGAGGTCATTGCTCTGATTCTATTTATCATAAAGCTCAAGCCAGATTTCATGTGCTGAGTCTATGCATAACACTAGGATAAAGCTCCTTGGGGATCGAGTTGATTATCCACGCAGACACCACATGATTACACCTTCTTCGTGGAACATATAATGAATCATTGAGATCCGACTTAGAGATTGGGCCATCTATAAAACCTTCTTTATTTTTGACATTTAAAGCCATAGTTACTGCTTTATTCCCAGTAGAGTAGTTCTCATCAGAAATGACGATAGAGATGAGTTGTGCACCAATATTCTCGCCCTAGTGGAGGTAGTATAGACTGTTAGGGTCATCCACGACTCGAAAGTTGGTCTGCACATGAATGACAGAACCACCACCAGGATTCTCTAGTGGGATTGATGGTTGCGGGCAGGAGGTTGGATGTTGAACATCTCCTAGAGTCGCGGAATCTATGGGGATCTCAGAAGTAGCCTGATGATTAGCAGCCATGATTGGAAGCAGAAGCTAGCTACGCTCTGATATCATGACAAATTCTAGAAGATGAGAATAATAGAGCCAGAAAGAATGTGACAATGAATTTGTTCACTTGCTTTACTGATCAATTCTTACAAGTATATATAGAGTTTTATTCTCAACTAACTAACTAAAAAAAGATGAAAATGATGTACAATCCAAACAGAAAAACAAAGAATGCTAACTAATCTGCCACGTCACCAATAATTTAATAGAAAGAAATGAAAGGAATAAACACTATATACAATATGATCATTCACATAGCTTGATTTCCTTTACTTTTTCATCATTATTGTAAATAATGAGTGTGTGTATGTGTATGTGTATGTGTATGTGTGTGTGTGTGTGTGTGTGTGTGTGTGTGTATAGAGAGAGAAATCCAGAAGGTCCGATCAACAAGAAAAGAAGAGTAGCCCCCTCTAGAATTTGGCGAGTTCATTATCAATGAATTCCCGAGCAATTATTAACCAATATATGCAATTAAGAAAACTAGTTTAATACTCCAGTCCTGATTCTCGGAGATTCCATTTCGATCCAAACCTGAAAGGGTTTTCCTTCTATCTATTCAGTCTTAGATTCTTTTTGCTTTCTCTGATGTTGTAATGAAGAAAGGTGCAAACGGGAGCTACTTTCTATTTGACGCCAGTTTAGGAATTCAACCATGATGAAAAGCTGATATTGCAGGGTACCAATTCGCTTGTGTGATTAGTCCCCTTTAAAGTAGCGCTTTGGCTATGATCTTTTGTGAATTATAACATTGTCTATTTCTTGTTACCATTTTAGGCTTTGGGAGATGCATTTGCTCTAAGGTCATGTCGAGGCAATCATGAAGCTAAAAAGGCTTGAAATTGAGATGATCTAGAAATACTACACTGTGTGAAGAAACCAAATATATTTCTATAGAAATGATCAAGAAAATGAATTGTACGTAAAATAAGCATATTCGGGGAGCATGTTTGCCTTCAAAGTTTGTTTACATATTTGGAACAACATAATCTTGTTAAAAAAATTAATGATAAAAGAAAAAAAAAACATATTGTTTTTCACTAATTATCCATTTTTCACCTTTATGCAATGTCTGTTTTACATATTACTAATACTTTCCCCTACTAAGCGCTTAGGCAACATATTTATTACGTGGAAAAAAAAAATGTCGCTCTGACATATAAATATTTAACTACATAGGTAAGTTGTTACGACTAATGGAGAACTACGAAAACATGTACATTGTACGTAGCGTTCACTAGTATATATATGGACAACTAGTGAGACAATATTTCTGTTTGAGTTTGTGACACGACCAGCCCCGCCCCGGATCACCCTAGTGGACTCGAAACGTGACATGCGTCGATGATAGATGCTAACTAAATGCCTGATCCACCACCAAAGCTAACTATGAATTACTACTAAATATGCAAAAATCACATGTCTCACATTCCAATTCACAAATAATCCATATAAAATCTTTAAAAATTTCACATATATCATAATGAAAGAATATTTCCAATATTTCCACATTAATCATGTAATTAGACAAATAATTTATATAATTGCATAAAATGTATAGTGGTAATTTATCATTACTTGAAAAATATTTAAGTTTTTCCACTCACAGAATTCTCAGCAACGAACTAGCTAGGTCGATAGGCTTTCCCCAGTTCTACACCACCTCCTAAATTAAAGATATAATTAGTCAAATCAAAATAATGAGTAGTCATCTAATGTAATTCCTCATTTGGTCTCTTGAATCCTAATTCACACAAAATATTATATTTGAGAGGCTAATTGCTCCTATTTGCTTTCTGTCTTCATTTTTCCTTTATTAATTGTACAATTAGGTATACATGTCCACCAATTCCATTTCCCATACATCCTTCTTTAATTAACTATGTTCATCTCTTTGGCATTCAATTTCCTCCAAACAATTACATCACATATGGCAATATATACAGTTTGCTAATCAATCTCTCCAGCTAAGAACATAAATTTAATTAACTTAATCTCTGCTTATATACCATCCATATCATTTATTTTCACTAACCCACCAGTGAAAAGAAAATATGAGACAGGAGCCTTAAATCTCATCACCCATCAATTTATCTTTCTTTTTCTACAATCTACTTTCTGATTTTCAATTCTAAATGCACCCCAAACATTTTATAGTATCCATTTTCCTTAAGATCAAAAAATAGTAACCTTCATATTTATCACGTAAACACATCAATATACCACCAAGATTTCATATGTTAATTTCCCAATCTCAATAAATTCCAACTCTCACTTTCTCTATTCCTGATTCACATAAACATACCTGAATGTACACGTTCATTTAATTCTATTTCTTAAACAACAAATTACCCCCCCCCCCCATAGTAAGTAATCATTATGAAGTCTATCCCTTATAATCAACAACTCATAAATAATTGGAATAATTGGAATCACCGAAATATTAATTCCCTTGATGCCTAAAATACACAATAACACATTGTTACCTATCAATCAACAAATCAGCATTTTATCTTCCACAAATTCTTATTATATAGCATAAATATACACCATCATGATTTCTATCATCATCCCACATAAGTGGTCACAAATCACCACAAATTATTGAAAACCCTAATGGACCATTTGACTTTCCAAAATAATTAGAATTCATCACCGATTGTCACCAATTACACAAACAATATCATTCCCTTTTATTTATCATGCAAACTATAACAAGAGATTTTCCTCTATATATATATTAAAGGATCATATAATCTCACATATAATTCGGTACTTAGGTAACTGTGTACTCCATTCCTTTAAAGCACTCTTAATGGGTACTACGTTACATACACCACTTTATCAACCCAACAACTTACAACATTGTCGACCATTATTAGATCATTACAACTGACATACATACTATTCATTTCTGAATCTGTTAAAAAAATATTCTTCTACCATTTTAGGTCCAAACATTCTAGTAGCAAGAGCTTGACAGCTCGTGATTTCTGCCACGACGACATGTGACCATACACGCTGAATAGGCATGATATGTCAATGCATGAACTATGAAAACTTTCAAAACTTTATAAACCATGCTTTGAATATTGTCAATTTAGAATGGAAGTAGTTACCCTCAAATATTTTTCATTTGGGGTTCCAAGTACACAGAATGGAGATTAAATGGTATTTGGATAATTGTTGACAGATCGATAAAGGTTACAAATTTTTTTTTCAAAAGATATAGTCCGTTCAAGAGATAGATTTATAAAATTATATTTATATAAGATTGTTATTTATATAGTGGAGTTTGAGCATTATCTTTGACTTATTTGTAGAAAGTTATATAACCATATTACATTGTGCAATTTCTTTTAATAGAATATCAGACACTATGAAGACAAGTTTAGAAGAGAGTCTATCAACTATAGTTTGTTAATTAAAGAGGACTTGGATAATTATTTATTTTTCATGGAATTGATATATAAGAACTAGACACAAGTGGCGATAATTGGGGTTATATATGACATTGAAATATTCTAAGGACGTATTTATTATGATGGAATTGGTGAAAGAATGTTATTCGGTCTTAGTATGTAACCATTGTAATAAAAAAGGGATTTGATTAGATGATAGTTTAATTATGATATAAGATGAAGATTTGGAGAGTATGACAGAAGTATCCTTAACATTAAATTGGGAAATAATTGATTTTTTCTAAGAATTGATAAAATGAAAAGTTGACAATATCATGTATCGGTCTCTGAGATGTTATTTAGAACTTGAGTCCAATTGTTCATTGATGGAGTTCACAATGGGTTTCTCCAGTATTTAAGAAGGTATTGTCTATTTCTAAGGCTTAGTAGATATCAGCTTTAACTTGTGCTTTAAGATTATCAGTGAAGTTAAATGAAGCTCAACTCAGAACAAGCCCAATACGATGCAAGATATGAAATAATAAAATTGTGTCTAGTTAATGGTTGATGGAGAAATCATTCATTATGTGTGCTTTATACCCTTGTGCGTTCGAATTCTACTTGACTGAATTTAGAGGACGAAATTCTTTGAACAAGGTAAGATTGTTACATCCTACCATTTATAGTCAAAGTCAAGGAATTATTTAGTCAAAGTCAAGGAATTCAACCGTCAAAATCAAAGTCAAATAAGGACTACATTATATAAATGATTTTCATGGTGTTTAATTGGTAATTGCTAATACTTGAATGGCTAGAAATAATAATAATAATAATAATAATAATAATAATAATAATAATAATAATAATAATAAAGGAATCTAGGAATTTAGTTTATATTATTGGAAATTAAAGGACTAAATGTTATATTATATGAAGATTGGAAACTTGACTTGCAATTGCACAATATTAATCTAATAAAATAAATGAAATGGACTCATTTTATAGATGAGAAGAGAGAGAAGGGTACTTTTAAGATTGGCCTAGTCAACAAGCCCAATTGTCATTTTGACTTTTCAACTATGTTATATTTTCACATTGGCACATTAGGGGTTAAAAGACAAAAATGTCCTTAAATAAGTTATACAATTACAAAATATTATTTTGTTTAAAAGACTATTTTACCCTTTTAGTTAACAATTGAAAATCAAACACTTCCCACTTAAAATTTCAAAATCACTTTACTTTTTTTATTTATCTATTGCAACACAGATAAAAACTCTCTCAACTTTCATCTGCTTCAACCTCAAAATCTCTCAACGTTGAAGAATGAAATATTTTTTAATATCAATCATTTCGAATCGGTAAGTATATTTACGTATGTTTTATTTCATTTTCGTTAAATTTTTATACGCTTTAATCGATAAAAACAGCCGAAATTTTTTTTACGTTTAACAGCAAGCTATTAAGACAGTCTTAACAGCCGGAAAATAGTCAGCTATTAAACAGTCAGAACAGCCGACTGTCTTAGCTGTTAACAGCCGACTATTTTCAGGCTGTTTAGCCCTTTTTTTAAAAAAAAAATTTTGTGGCCCCAGTTGAGCCGAATGATTATGTATTTTCTTAAAAAAATTCTGTTTCGTCTTGCAGATATGGTTGTAATGCCAGTTTGTTTGTTTTGTGACTTCGAATTGGATGAGAAGAATCAATAGGTATGGAGATGGACAAATGATAAACGTGGTGGTATTCCAATTTTCATAACGGAGAGTATAACATATGCGGGAATGTACCATGATTTACAAAACAAGCTGAATGTCGATCACTCTCAGTACGATATGGAATCGAGATTTCGATTCAAAGATGATTCATCTATTTCGATTCCTCCTTTGAAGGTTACTTGTAATGAAGAAGTGAATTATCTGCTTGAATTGAACAAAATGTACACGACGGGTGACTTTAGTAAGGAAAAATGTCGTCGAAGGTGGACACGAAGATAAGGTTGGAGGGGATCACAATACCAATGATTTTTGGGAGACGGTGGAGTTAGCTCGTGAGGATAATGTGGTTATTTCCAAGCCAGTTGTTCCTCATTGTGATCTCACTGTTACTCACAAAATTATGTCGGTAGTTCACGACAACGAGAACGACAATGAATTTACAAATGAGGATTTACACTGTTACTCACAAAATTATGTCGGTAGTTCACGACAACGAGAACGACAATGAATTTACAAATGAGGATTAGATTGTTTTATCCCGTCGGAGACATTAGTGGGATGGGAGGGCAGGGGTTGGAACGAGTGGACCGTCATCTAATTCTTCACGTATGGTTCCCGATTATGAGGATTTGTATGTTGAGCAACTGTTTGAAACGAAGAAAGATTTGCAGGAAGCTGCGCATCGAATTGCATTGAAATACAACTTTAAGTTCAAAGTTAAGATCAAACAAGTCATTGTTGACGATTGTCCGCATCGACGACAGCTGTCGTTGGCGTTTGCGAACGACGAAAATGGACACAAATGAGTTCTTTGTAGTTCGCAAGCATAATCGGAAACATACTTGCGAAGTGGAAATTCATCGAAATGATCACAGGCAAGCTCAAGCATGGTTTATTGGTCGACAGATAATGCACAAGTATCAGCTTGTTGCTTCTCTCAGTGGCTGCCTTGTCGCCTATAATCCTCAGTCCAGTGATTAGGGCGAACTCAAACATCGAGAAACTAACGACCTTACCCCCGAGGTCAAAGTGGAGGGCATCGCCGTCGACTGGCCTAAAGAGCCGACATAGCAGTACATCTTTGATCTGTCCTGAGTACTGCACCTCTCGCAACTGGTACAGGGGCGACTGGAAGGACTGTCGCAGCATATCTCCATGCTGATCATCGAGCAGCTCCAACACAGAAGTAAAACTCTCAAAGCTACTATTCCAAGTAGCTTTCCCCGCCATCTGTCTCAACTCTGCATCTAAATGATACTCCATCCTATAAAAATTTAAATATTAGAATATTGAACAAGAGATAATAAAATAACGCATAATCTTGAACCGAATTGTAACTACCATACGCAAGACAAAGGAGAAGCACGAAAAATAAATTCAATACAAATTTAAAAAATAATTAATTAAATTAAATTCAAATTAATGATAAAAAAATATTATAATAAGAAGAAAATAATTAAGGTATTCTTAAATTATTTATTTGGGTGATGTTGATTCTTCAATATTTCTTTTATTTTCTTCTTCATAACATGCTATGTTAGTTTTCTTTGTGTTAGGAGAACGATGAACCGTGTAATATGATTTTTGAATCTTTAGTTTTATATATTTGACATTGAAACACGTTTTTGGATATTGAACAATTTATATGATTTTCTTCTCTCCACAATTATTGTGCACGTTAGTTGTGTGAATTTCCTGGCCTATTTTATGCATTCGAAAGAAGGGAAATAGATTCGTCATATATAAATTGTCATAGGGTCCGATAGATGATAGAAATATATCGTTATACTTTATGTGAATCTTTAAGTGTTCATAAAAATTCATGCACATTTATATGTTCGCATCCATCATAGAAATATAGTTGTGTCATATATAAAAATAAGTTTAACATTACTCAAGAGAGATTGTTAAATAAAATAGGAATATTGATTCGTCAAAATTCAATTGTGATGTCAAAGTGTATAACTAAGGTTAAAAATGATTATTGCATAAGAATTCGAAATCCTTGTACATTCGTCATCTATTAAATACATCAATTTGCATTTAGTTTAGTTAATTTACTCATAATTGCATAAGTAACTTATTTTAGTTATAATTTTGTCACAAACAACACATCATATTATTCTTGTTTCGGTTAGGTTGCGATAATTAAAATTGAACTAAATCAATCTCCGTGGGACAATACTTGAACTCAGCTCCACTTTATTACTTGTTAACGAACCGTACACTTGCAGTGATTTTATTTTGAAATATTTTTTCATGAACAACTTGCTAATGGTGCGAGTCGAGTCGAGTCGAGCCGAGCTGATGAGGAGCTTAACAGCCCTATGCATGCCTAAGCTGCATGAAATTATTATGTACAAACTATTAATTGGTGTTGGGATCAACTTCCAATCAATTATTTAACATTATTCACTCTCAATTGGGAAAACAATTTATAAATGGTTCATAAATTTAGTCAAAGTTAAATATTAATTTCAATTATATATTCATGACTACTACTCAATATTATATACACATTTCGTGAGACCAACTACTATAATTCTTATTATTTCTAATTGTAAATCATTTATAAAATTGTGGAAGGCTTAACTTAGAAACCATATGAGTCAGAAAATTACTTCAATGACTAATTTGAAATTTTGACCATGAGTAAAATTAGCAAAAAACATTGTATTAGCAGGGGCTAGTCCAGACCTGAAAAAATTAAAAATTAAAAAATTTCTCCTTCGGAAATATGGAGTATAATATAAATATAATGAATACATAAATATAAATCTTCTGTGATCACATTTATCTTCTTAACACACGTATCATAAAGTATCCAATGAACTCATGATCAAATTTGCAATCGCTACTCGAGAATAATCGTGCATTATTACTATTCCAACCTATTGAATTCTCTATAGAGAAGGGTTAAATTTACTGGTGGCCACCTAACTTTATACTTGGTGCCACCAGGCCATCCAACTTGATTTTGTTTTAACATGGTCACTCAATTTTATACTTAGTGTTAGTGTCATCATGGTCACCCAATTTGATATTTTATTTTACCAAGGTCATCCAATTTCATATAATGTTTCACTATGTCCACCCAATTTCATATAACATTTCACAATAGTCACTCAACTTCTATTTACCATTTTCATTAATTTTAAAAGGGGTAAAACGATAACTTTGCACTATATAAATAATAAATTTAAAAAATAAAAATAAAAACTTATTTAAAAAAAAAAAAACTTAAAACGTTTATTTTAAAATAAGTTTTATTTTATTTTATTTTTTAGAGAACATTTTTTTTAAAATAACTTTTTATTTTATTTTATTTTTCCAAGTAAATTTTTTTTTTAAATAAGTTTTTATTTTTTTAAAAAAACGTTTTTTAAAATAATTTTTTACTTTATTTTATTTTTCTAAATAACATTTTTTTCAAAAATAATTTTTTATTTTATTTTATTGTTTTAAGTAACTTTTTTTTTTAATTATTTTAATTTATTTTTTATATATAATGTAAATTACCGTTTTATCCCTTTTAAAATTAATGAAAATGGTAAAAAGAAGTTGAACGGCCTGTGAAATATAATATGAAATTGGGTGATCCTAGTGAAACGTTATATGAAATTAGATGGTCTCGATGAAATAAAATCAAATTGGGTGACTATTCTGACATCAAGTATAAAGTTGGGTGGTTACCAGTGAATTTAACCCATTTTTCTTCTATTGTTGTCATGGTGTCAACTTAATTGAATAAAACTTCTTACATGCACGAGGGGTAGATTCATCGGTGGTCCAACCGCAAATTTTAAGTAATTGGGGTCCATTAAGTTCAATTTAATTGCAATCAAAGTACTATGTTTAGGTTCAATAAGATGACATAACAAAACCTTCTCAATGTTGCATACTAAACGTGTATTTTGGCATTTCATTAAACCACTTCACATTAATAATATGTTTCGAGATTTAAGACATGAAAGCAATTGCACATTGCCATGTACATAAAGTAATTTGTAAGATGTGGACCAATTGTCAAAATGAGGTACCAATGAATGAACTCATGTCTACTTACTACCCTAATATGTAGATAAAATTACAGCATGATGTTGCTCCACGTCTTTTATATTGTGTGGGGAGAAGTCCTCCATGTATAACAAAGCCAACATCCACACAAAATGTCAATCGAAATTTATTGGATTTTTTTTCCAATTACCTAACCTATCGTCTAAATTTTAAACTTAAATGACATGTTTAATATATTAAATTAGATAAAATTAAAACGATATAGAATACGCACCATATATTAGATGTAATTCTCACCTTACTTACTTATTTACGAATTTTACAACTTGCATACTAATTTTTTGTAAGCATTGATAAATAATGTATTTGTTAAAATAATTATTGAGCAATGGCATAAAAATATACTTCCTTCGTCCCATAAAAATAAACTTGTTTTTATTTTCACACCAATTAATAAAATGTAATTAATTTCGTTGAAAATATAAATTTTTCTTACATTTTTTTAAAATGCCCCTACCTTAAATATTGATTTAATTAAAAGTAGTTCATATTTATCGATAACAAAGTACATAAAATAGGGGTATATTAGAAAATTAAAAAATCATACAATAAAGAAAGTGACATATAATTTGAGACAAGACAAAAAATGAAAGCAAACATATCGACGGAGATAGTATATTAAAATGTACCCTGCATTTATATTCCAAGGAATTAATTACTCTTAATATCTCAAACTAGGATTTCATAAATATTTTGAGTGAGTATAGATTCCTAGTACCGATATTATGGCATCTTCATTATGTATTCTTACCAAAATGGGTATAAAAAATGCACAATTCATTAATAAACGAAGTTTTGCCCTGCATTGTTTTGCATATATTTAAAATTGAACATTTTCTCATGCAAAAATTGAAAGTTTTAAATTAGTCGATTATTTAGACCTAACGTGCGGAACCAACCACACAATTAAAAACAACAAGCCATTTTTTAATTATTTCTAGATGACTAGATCAAACAAGTTAAATTATCTTAAGTTTGAATACCACAATCAATAATTAAAGCAGTAAAGAACACCAAAGATAATCACAGAGAAATTCCAACTGGGTAAAAATTTCGGGTACTTTGCAAGTCAATAATCCACTATAAATCGAAGTAAATTTACAGTACAGTACAGTCCAGACCCGTCTATCCCGTAGAACTTCTTACCTCAATTCCTACGATCTCCCTTGATCCTATTGGAGGTGCCGAGGTGTGCTCCTTCAAAACGAATCCCGATTTCTGATTTATACCTTAATCCTCCTAGACTTCGTGTTCCGGCACCAGATCCCGACTCCTTACCTCACCTTAGTCCTCTTGAATTTGTACTTCCGCAATAGCTCGCAATCTTTGGTATCGATTTATCTCCAAAAGATCTTGTATGTTTTGATCTATAGTTTAATATGAAACAATATGAGTTGATCAACAAAATATGTTTTGAAAGAATTTATAATATGACTGTTTCTCGGATAATCACATTGCTTGAGTTCTAGGCCAGTGACAAGTGGGCAACAGCTGAGCAGTCATCAGTATTTTTATCATAATATTCTCTCCTATGATCGTTTGAGGTGATTCAAAACGCGTTGAAATTATAACTCAAAGTGCTACAATTTTTCTAGAAATAGCCTTCTCCAAATTCTAGTTTTCTATGTGAAAAATGCGTTGCAACTTGTGAGTGAGAATGTGGAGCATGATTTGCGCAACACTTCTACACTTCTTTGATTTCTAATTGCATTCCAATTATCATATGTGATTTTCTTGGACACCTTGGACTCCTTCAAGACTTGTACTACCAACTCAACTTTTTGACTTTAACTGGGATTTAATAACTCATATTTTGATTTTGATTACAACTCAATAAACTTCTAATACAAGTCAACTAGGACTTGATTTTGACTAAAAAATTGCCAATTGCTAATTATAGTTTTGACTTAACGAAAATAAAGATTAAAAAGGTGATTTAGACCTTGCCTTTTCAACTATTTTTACAATTTCTATCATGGTATTACCAATCAAATAACATAAGAATCCCAGACTTGAGGAGGACCAATAATTAGACATTGAACCTAACATAGGCTATAGCTTGAGGTCATTGATGAATAACTTTAAACATAAAAAACCAATTCAAGGCCCACAAATATGTCATTTATATCGCAACATGTGATTTCAATCTTTAATTTATAATCAATTAATTCACATGACTCAACATAATTATAAAGTTACAAATAATATTATAGGTAGAAAGGAACTTCGATACACTAATGTCATTAAATGAAAAAAAAATAAAAATTCTAAGCCTTCATATCCTATCTAATATCTCAAATTTTATTGAATTAGCTCATAAATAACGAAATTCTAATGATGAATATAAACTTACAGATAAAAATTACATAACATTGTACACTTAGAAGTCCTACTTTGCTTGCTCATAGAAACTATCAAATATCGAAAGCTACTACTCTATGATTCAAGAGTCGGTAAGATTTCGACGTCAACAAAAGCTGAAATCATCAAGGTTCCACATTATTGATTCTAAAGTTCAAAGGACACGACACAAATATGGTTAGAACATTTAAGATTGATACAAGGTATACAAGAATGTGGCTGTTCAAGGGTTGGTTTTAAATATTTTGCATTAATTAAGGAATCAGTTTGTTTGGACAAATGAGAAGCTGACAGTGGGAATCTAAAAATGTATTTAAGGTTAGGTAGTTTGAATGGCCAAAATTGTAGCCACGTCCGCGGCCGAATATGGGTTTAGCTTAGCCATGAACTATGGTTAGGTATGGCTACTGTCTATTTCTTGTGAAGTTTCGCTTTGATATTTTTTCATTTTTAGACTTCTGGAAGCTTTTTATTTATTATTTATTTATTTTATTTTTTTTGGGAGAATTTTGAAAGTTGTATAGGAATGGGAACGGGGCGGTGCGGAACGGGAAGGGAAGGGAAGGGATGGGGTTGGTTTGCCTCCCTTGTCTTCCATCCCGCTAGAGATTTTTGGGAAGCAGGACATGATTAAAATATATCTGTTTATCACCTCGTTTACAGATATGGTTTATTTTTAATACAATTTTTGACATTTTTAAATAAGATTGAAATTTTAAAAATAAAATAAAAGTTGGGATGGGTTCGGGATCATATTCCCATCCCCGTCCTATGCCCCACGGGGGGGATTCGTGCCCATATTCCGGGAGGAGGGGAAATGTCAAGGTATTTGCATCCCTAAGTTGGATTTTGTAAATAGGGTAAATTTTGGGGGTGGACACTGAACTTGTACTAAAAGTTAAATTTGATCATTTAAGTTCAATTTGTTTCAATTTGTATCATTCTATCACGTGTCATCTCCAAGAAAAATGTTGTAGAGAGGCATCTAGGACACTATGCTAGTTCACCATCTTACATATTAGTTGATTGTTTATTTATTGCGGGATGTTGTTACATAAAGAATATAGAGAAATCATATAGTCGACTCATTGTTCAAAATAATTTTATTGCGGATGTAAAAATCGAGAAAAGGAGCTTGCGGATGTCAAAAGAGAATGTTTTGATTGTTTTATTTTATGGGAATGGTGAAATTTTAGGGTGTGTTCTCTCAAGAAATTACACAATATGAAAGCTTGACAATAATCACATATCCATACAATGATGCTAGCATGGCGTCTTCAATAAATGTGGTGATTTGAGCATAGTAATTTCTCTTAGCTTAATTGTTTATCTTCAAAAGAGCAATTTATAAATGAAGTTTTTATTGAGATTTAGAAACACTGATTCTAATATTCCACCGAAAGCGATCAATTGCAAAAGGAAATAAAGACACACAAGATTTATAGAGGTTCGTCACAATGTGAGATTACAACGGACGACACAAATTCCTAAACTACCCGTAATGCAATTTGGGTTGGTGCACACCCCCGGGAGGAGAGCTTCCAACCCCTACGATGATCTTACAACGGGCAGCATCCTATATCTTGTTTGACACATTCCTTCTCCTTAGCTGGCCATGATCTGCATCCCGCAGAGGTTGATCAATGTGCTATCTCCATGGAGCAACAATAATTGGTTTTCACAACTTAACAATTTGTGAGTAAACAAGGTGAATAAAGATTATTGTATTTAGTTTTTATTTAATGCAGTTGAATTTTGTTATATCAAAATGCTTTTATTTTATTTTAAAATAACAGGACTATTTTAGTTCTACGATAATGACTCGGTTTAAGAATCAAAATACGTTGGATATCTTAGACTCAATAGAAAGATCGCTTCATTTAAAAAGTACTTCAAAATATTGATGGTTAAGATTGTTACTGAAAATAGCTTATAACGGTAATTGAAAACATCACCAAAAGGTAGCAACAAGATCACGAACCCAAATTCTTCCGGAGTTCATAGTTTATTGACGGATTTTTCCTTAGGTATTCCGGAGGAATTGTAACCTAGGGAACAAAAATGGGCTAAGACGTTCTTCAACTAAATGAGCGACTAGTTGGTTCACCAAACTCCCTACGTCACGCGGTCTCCATGTTTGGAAGACAATGTCTCTAATTTTCTCAAGTTTAATTACATCGAACCCATAAGTTTGCTTGCTTTAAGTTTTGAGTTATGCCTTTAGGCTTTTATTTTTTGAGCTTCTGAATTAGGCGTTTGTTAGTTTTTATTTTAAGCAAATAAAATTGATAAAAGTTGGTAGATCCCATATAATGTGTGATTAAAAGTAGGCAAGAATTATGAATTGAATGACATGTGTGGTTAAATAAGAAATTCGACCGATTTAATTAGCTTTTTGGCAAAAAAAAAGTAACTTTACCAAACGAACATTAAGATACAAGGAAAAAAAATGGATAACGAAAATCCAGCAAGAGACATTGTTAGTGAGTTATCGCAATTTTATCTAATCAATAATAGCTATCTAAGAGTAAACTTAGTCAACAATAAGGAGCTAAATCTTCATAAGAGATAATACAACTAACTAGAAGATAAAATACAAAGTTATTGAAAATCTTTCCTAACTATGATAGATTAAAAATATATATTTGAGATATATATTATGTGAATAATAGAATTATTAATAAGAAATCTCTTATTGTACAAGGAAAGCCATAATTTCCTCATGATATTTTCATTATAGTAGCATTACTTGCAACATTCTTGGAAATTCGTCCTCACATGTTATGTGCAACACAAATTGTGTATCAAACTGGCAAACTATGCAGCACCACAGTCTCAACTGTCAGGCCCGGCCCGAACCCAAATAGTACTCCCCAGTCAAGCCCTTCACCGGTTGTGCACAGCCCCTCCTTGGTAGAGGACTTCCTCATTTCATCCAGGATAAACAAAACACAGGCACTCGACATGTTCCCGTACTCACTTAAGACGTGCCTAGTCGAGCGAAGTTTTTCGGGCTTCAGGCCCAATTTTGACTCCACCTGATCTAAAATTGCAGGCCCACCAGGATGTGCAATCCAAAAAATTGAGTTCCAATCAGATATGCTTAGAGGATCAAATGCCTCTTTTAGACTTTTCTCAATGTTCTTCGATATCAGGCCCGGAACATCTTTTAGGAGATGAAATGTTAGTCCCACTTCACGTAAATGTCCATCAATTGCACCATCACTATCTGGAAGCATAGTTTGAGCAGCTGAAACCATCTGAAAAAGTGGTTGCTCAACCCCGACCACCGGGTCGGAACCGACTATAACAGCAGCCGCACCATCCCCGAATAGGGCCTGACCCACAAGGCTGTCCAAGTGTGTGTCAGTTGGGCCGCGGAACGTGACAGCAGTGATCTCCGAGCAAACCACGAGAACACGAGCTCCTTTGTTGTTCTCCGCCAGGTCCTTGGCCATGCGCAAGACCGTGCCACCAGCAAAGCATCCCTGCCACGTCGAATAAATATAAAATATTAATTTACAACGTAAGTACTCGTTTTTTAGACTTTTTGAGATAGAAGATCGAGGTTCATTACTTGTTGGTACATCATGAAGCGTTTGACAGAAGGACGGAGCCCGAGGAGTTTGGTCAGCTGGTAGTCTGCGCCAGGCATGTCGACCCCACTCGTGGTGCAGAAGACGAGGTGAGTTATTTTCGATTTGGGCTGACCCCATTCCTTTATTGCCTTCTGGGCAGCTTCTTTGCCTAGTTTAGGGACTTCCACTACCACAATATCCTGCCTAGCATCAAGGGATGGAGCCATATATGCACACATGTTTGGATTCTCCTTCAAGATTTCTTCAGTCAAGTACATGTAACGTTTCTTGATCATGGATTTATCACCTGAAACATATTAAATTTCAAAACTGATTAAAGTAAATTATTTAAATCTATATAAAATTAGGAAATTACCCCGGGGCCTTTGTGTAACATAAATTGGCTTTTTTTTTTTTTTGACTTAATATTAAAGAACACGTATTAACTTGTACGTACAGTTGAAAGAACGATGCATAGAAATGTGTATGTACATGTTTGGCCTTGCTTAAAGCCTACATTTTTAGCTCTTTTTCAACAGTATGTAACATATTTGAGAAGCTTTTAATCACGATCTAACGATGAGTATTTTGTTCCATAAACAAGAAAAATAAACTGAGGGGATTCAGAAAATAGCTTGAAAAAAGCTACCAGTAAAAGCATGTATCATTCATTGCATGCTGCCTTATTAATGGCAAAATTAAGTTGCATATATAAATGCATGATAATAATATACTGCCATTTGTGTTAAAACCTTAAAAAGACATGTCACTATTGTTGAGAATTTTCCTTAAAAATGGTGAAAAAAATAATATTTATGTAGCTATCTTACACATGCGCTTGAATTTTTCTTTAAGATCAGTCATGTGTTCACTATTAGTGATCCGAAAATAGTAATCCGGGTACGAGCTCTGGTCGACGCAATTTGGTGGTGTTGCAGTGCCAATGGCCATGATCGTGGCTGGCCCTTCTGCCCGTTGAGCACGACGAACATCCTCGACCGTTACCATTTTTCGACAAAGTTGAAGTTTTAAAGAAAGAGGAAGATTTTGTTACTTAGAAAATTGTTTTAGGGTGAAGGGAGTGTGGTAGAGTATTTATATATATAGAGGTGAATAAGACTAGGTAGCTGAGATTCATGTGATTGAGCAAGCCACAACAACCATCATGCCCTTGGTACCTTAGTTTCCTAAATATTTAATTCAATAGTTAGGTTTCAACAAACTCAAATAAATTAGTAACATATATTTTTTTTTCCAAAATACGTAGACAAGAAAAAAAATACAATTTTTTAATTGTACTCAGGATGTCTATATACTAAGAAAATTATTTTTATCCAGTGGCGGACTTAGGGGCTGGCCTGAATGCCATATCAATTTTTGCCTGTATAAAATTATGTGAAAATTTATTTATTTTTTTACATACTAGCCCAGTTAATTTTTCTTTTTTATTCGAATCCTAACTTTGCCCCTACATTGATGAAAACTTTTGTTTTGAAAAAAGTTTCTTCACGAAGTTTTTTCCGACGAAGCAACCTAACAATGACTTTTGAGATAAAAAATTGTGTCATTAAACGCGAACTTTTTGTAGTATAGACCGTCATTTACACCAAGTACATGGATTTTACGAGAGGATGACACAACTTCAACCCTTTTAAAAGAACAATGCTGAGCTGTCAAGGAGGGTGTCACACCACAATGTGAGAGGATGTCAACAAAAGTGTCAAATTTTTTTTTGGTAAAATGTTTAATTGCTCTTAAAAGCCGCAACTACTAAAAGCGTCTAATCACTTCCTTTATCTCTGAAGGTTAGGTCTGAGAATATATCTCTGTAGAGATAGGATCATCTTCATGTAGTGATAACGTAGTATGGTGATCTGAATTCTATTTGGCCCGACTCAAAAAATTTGCAATGGGACATATGTGGTGAAACTAAAATTATGATATTCTTTTTGGGTCTGTGGTGGTAGCGGAGTATTTTAGGGTTTCATTGTATTATTCGAAGCAGCCGCTAAAATAATTATCTCTTGTACTATTTTTGATATAGTGAATTTCTTTTCCTCTGTTCTTACCTATCAGATGGTTTAAATTTATGTATATTAGCAAAGATAATTAGTTGTTAATTAAAAGAATTGGGGTTGTAGTTTGTGTGACCTAAAAATTGTACAGCAAGGCGGGTGAATAATTAAGAGGCTACACATGATATGCCCTTTAAACAGCCACTTTATTGTGGTAGCGTAAAGACTCTCCTTTTCTATATGATTTGTCCAGAAGGAATTCACAAGAGGAGAGGTGGCACGCAATTTGGAATGCAATTTGGAATGCACAAACAGGCTCAATGACAAGGATTAAAAATAGGAGAACACGTGGAGCAACATTATTGGACAATTTCATTAAAAAAAAAAATTAACCACACAGGTATTGCAGCATTATTCATAGGAATGAAGGTGTCAACGACAAATTATGAATCCCAAATTTGTAACACTAAAGGGTATACAAGAATAAATTATTCGTCCCAAATTTGTGACACGTCATGTCTGTATTTCATATTCATCTCAGATGAGCAACACGAATGCAATTTCCATAATTAATATATTTTGTAGTAAATTTTATAAATTTTCTGTAGATTTATGATAATTTCAAAGACATCATTTTTGTTAAAAAAAATTACAAATTCTCAAATTTTCCATGTCCCATCATAGGACCCGTATATAGCTATGCCTTTCTCTCTTATTCTAAATATAATATTATATAGGTTTTAATATTTGTACTCTTTTCACAAATAATTACAAAAAATATATTTGTCAAAACTCAAACCATTTCAATTATTTACTTGAAATGAAATAATATTGGCCCAAAACTTTTAACTAAAAACGAGAACAATAAAGAACTACTCATTGTTATTCTTTATTGTATTTTTTGCATTACAATAGATTATTTCAAACTTAATGCGGTACAGTGGCGGAACTAACACCCAACGAGATGGTGCGGCCTCACTGAAATTTAAAGGAGCAGCCGCGCAGGGGGAAGATGAGTTACAGTTACCGCCGTGAAGACTGAAGTTACAAGGAAGAAGAATGGGAAATATTAGTTGGGCCATGTTTTAAGATTGTGGGCCTTTTTATAACAATAGGCCCATTAAGTGAATTCAATTGGGAACAAAATAGAATTAGCACAATGCCCAGTCATTCATACAACATTTCACACTTGCAAATAG